>VXBX01008995.1:908147-963545 GCA_013400415.1 Scytalopus superciliaris
CGGGGGGCGGTGTGTGCGCCGCGGGCACCGCGCGGCTCCCGGGCTGCGGGGCCAGCTGTAACCGGAGCCGCCTCCCTCGCCGCCCCGCGCTCCTGTGCCGCCGCTCGGGCCTGAGCTCTGCCCCCAGCCCGCGGACCGCACGCCGCTCTCGCCGGAGAGGGGCATTCCGGCCGCGGAGTTTGTCTGCGGGAAACCTGCCCGAGACCCTGGCAGAAAAAGGTGGGGGGGTGGGGGGAGGGGAGGGAAGAGAGGGAAATAAAACAAGGCAAGGAGGGTTGCTGGTAGTCACCGGGAAATAATGATATCCGGATCTTAGTTTGAGTTAGCCTGTACACTTCTGTCTGAAGTGTACATATGTGGGAGCCCAGTATATAAATATAATTTAACGGGGAGAGAGTCTCCTTGTGAAAGGAGAACGGCCTGCTTGTTCGATAATAATGAATTGGTTTTGTATTTTTTTCCCCCCCATAGTAGTAGGAAGCAGATGAATAGGCTTTAGAACTGAACCCATAATGTTTAAGTATAGTTTAGCTAAACATATACTGTCTACCTATGGTAGTTACAGCAGAGCTCTATTGCCACTGTAAATAAGTAAGTATTTAAGACTGCCAGTCTTTTTACTTAGAGCATTTTTTTCGTTGTTCTGCCATTGTGGCTGAAAGCAGTCATTTGATTTTTATCCCTTTGGGTTTTTTTATGTACTGAACTATAAAAACGACTCTAGTCAGTTAATTTCCTGGCTCCTTGTAACCCAGCAGCAGTGTTGGGCCACCTGGTGGGCTCATCTCAAGGGGGAATCCTCTGGCAGTGTCCAAAGAGAGGGAGCTGCTGGTCGGCTGTGTTGGAGGCTCTCTGAGAGATGACAACGTTGTACATCGTTGTTAATGTCATACCGAAAGTATTACTCCCTAAAGCAGCTTAGTGTGAATGGAAATTGGTTGTTTTATTGTCGCAGTTGGTGTAGGTACTGTGCCTCCTACATATTTTTCAGGACATTTGTCTGTTTACATCAGTGGTGGATATGTTTACATCAAGCTTGTGCATATTTGTACATACCGTCATGTATAGAAGCACATACAGACATATACATTTGTGCCCTGTATTTTGGCATTTGTGATACAGCTGCTTAGGGACTGGACATAGAATTTGGCTTTGCTGTGTCATACGAGTTAAAGAAAGGTATAAATTGCCCCCAAATGCTTAATCCCTAAGTTTGACAACTGCTGTGAGAAGCTTGATGTTCATACCCAGTCTTGGTTATCTAGAGTCTTGAAGAAAATACTTTGTCACAGACTCAACTTTCAGAAATACTGAGAAAACTTTTAAGAAGAAAGGTTGATCTTTTTGACATCATGCGATAATTCGAAGAATCATGTTATTTTTAATATTTTTGTATGTCATCTTAGTGAGCATTATGCAATAAATGCATGACAAAGGTGCTGCAATCACATCATCTCAGCCACTGTACTATTTAATTTCTCATAAAACCTGAAGATTTCTTGACTTTGTGTTTTTGCAGACTTGTACTCTTGACTAGTGGGAGAATCTACGTATGATGTGCTTCATCAATATCTCAGCAGTGTCTGAAGGCACATTTTTATGAAGTGTGTAAATTCCTCATTGTTGTGTCCTGCTGGTGTCAGTGCTAGATTTGAAACTCGAAACCTCATTTTAGGAAGAAATACTTTATTGCAGTCAAGAATTATACTTTTGGAATCAGCTTACTTTTTTAAACTGAAATAGTGTAATTTGAGAAAGAAAATAAAGGTTATTTCTGGTGGAAAAACTAGAAAATACAAGGGATTTATTTGCATATAGTGTATTGTATTGCATTAAATTGAAGGTCTAAAGTAAAAATAAATTATATCAAAATAATGTGTATATATTTATAATCACTTAAGGTGTAGCTTGCATGTTAGAAGGCTGAAAGGCTCTCTTGAAAGAGGTGTGTAAGCTGGCTGTGGTGTTGGCATTCCCAACTTTTCCTTCTGTCCTCTAAAAAAACCAGTAAGAGCTAGCCCGTCTGCAGGGAGCCCAGGTTTTGCAGCAGGAAGAACAAAGTCAGTGAGTGAGCCAGCTGCTGCTACAATGCCTACTGTCTTCTGCTCCTTGCCTTTGTTGTTGATGTCGCTGTCTCATTGGCAAAATCTGGGCTTCTGTGCTCAGCTGGAGTTTCTCTAACACCTGACACCAGAATTGCAGAGGCTTATGAGGGCTAAGCCTTGAGGATGCTGTCAGTTCATTTAAAAGAAAAAGACAAAATAAAGACTGGTACCAAATTCAAATATAAGTGAAACTCTCTTTGTCTGCTGAGCACTAATAGATTGTGCATTGGATAAAGGAACACTGAACTAAAACTGTTCTTGCCACATTCAGTTTTTTTGTATGTTTGCCTTGGTTGGCCTCTCTAAACAATGTAGTTTGAATGCAAGTAGGTATAAAGTATTTAACAAATTCCACACATTTCTTCAGTATTCTTATAGGCATTAAAATGCTTAATATTCATTTATGTCTGTTTGGCTTTAGAGGTCAGAGGTTAAATGTGTTGTTATAGTATATGCTCTTCTGTGTGACACAGCATTTTAAACTAAGAACAGAGTAACATTGATAGTTACTTTATAGAAGGCTTATAACAGCATTTATTCATCCACCCATTTTCTGCTGTTAGTTAACTTAGTTACAGACGGCTACTCTGGCAAGATCCCTTATTTTTAAATGAGGTAAAGTTCACTGCACTACTTTATTTTTGTTAGTTGTTAAAACATTCTCATATGCCTGGCAGAAGATAATGACAAATTCTTCAATGTAATGCTGGGAGCAAGGGAGGCGGAGAGGGAGAAACGGGGAGGGAGGGGGGGTGGTGGTGAAAAAACCCTCCTGAGCATATGGAGACATCCAGAAAAAGATGTGCATCGTCAGCTGTGATTCCATTGTGTGCTCGCAGACAGGATCTGATCTTCTCTTGGGAATTTAAACCTTACAGAAGTATTCTTTGGCTTTTACCCGTCAGGATAATCAAGCTTAGATAACGTATATTTCACATCTTTATTATAGATAATATTTTGATAATATTTTATTATTTCAGGGAATAAATACAGTTGCCAGGACTCCTGCTCTGTGTTTGAATAGCATTTTAAGCAGTTGTATGTACTGGTGAAATGGCAACTTCGAGCAGTAAGAATAATTTGTAATATTACATTATTGGTTACTTATTACTAAGGCATCTTACCAGTTCTACAGTTAGTAGTTGGTCAACAGTATTTATATTATGGAAACATTCCCTATTTTTAATGATTCAGTAGCTTAGCCTTTTCAAAACATACCAAGTAGAAATCTGACATGAAAAATGGCAGGTTGTACAGTTTAATCAATTTAGGATACAGAATTAGAAAAAAACCCCAAAAAAACAAACAAAAAAAAACCACCCCACAAAAAAACTCAGAGAATTTTTTAAACAGGGTTTTAAAACAAAGCCATTTTGTCAGTGTTGTATTTAGAAACAGTGTTTACAGGATGGAAAAATGAGTGAGAGAAATTAATTTTCTTTCATTCAGTCCTGCATGTACCTATTACCTAGAGCATCATTTCCTCTCCTGAGCACTTGGAATACTTTTGCTGATTTTATGCAATTATTTTGAGTTGATGAATAGTTTGAAAAATAGATCTTGAATGTGGTGGATTTGCTGCACTGCGTTTTGTAACTGTTTATGATTTTTCAATCTTTTTCTATGGAAATTGCATGTTATTCAAATTAAAGACTAATGGAAATTTTATTTAAGAGTTTAATGGAAATAAAATGGATACAATTCCTATGGAAAGTGTATGGTCACTGGGGTGTTTGACATTTTGAAGTTTGAAATTAGTTCATTAATTTAAATGTCTGAAGCTATACCCCAGCATATTAACAATACGCACGTTTTTTTTCTTCTGCAGCTGCATCATTATGCTATTCCAAGTCTTGCATTTCCTTAAATGGCTTCCATAACAATCTCCCATTAATACAGTTACTGACAGATATTATTTTTCCTTTGCTCTCATTTTAGGAGTTATAACTGATAGTAAATCTCACTCATTGTGTGAGTGTGCACCCGTTACTTAGATATTCAGAAGCTTCTTTGTAATGTGCATTTGCATTTTGCAGCTAAGATGCAATGCCCTCAGTAAAGCCTATTTACTTTTTTTTTGTTTGTTTTTAAACTTCGAGAAGTTACTTGCAGTTTGAGAAGGAAGAGTTGTATTTTGCTAAAATAGTACTCATTATGTGGAAACCTTTAATGTATTAATGAAAGGGCAGAGAGCATACGTGACTAATTAAAATATCTACTGAATGTGTTGATTTATCTATAAATATTATGTAGTATGGATTGCATGAGCTTCTGTGAGGGAACACAGTGAGAACATAGATCTGATGTACTGTTGACTGAGAGTTGCTATTTTGATGTTCTTTTTAGTGAGCTATGTAAGACATATTGTTGCTCTTTGGTAGGATTTATAGTGGGCATATCACAATTGTCTGCTTTATTGGCTGCCTCAGTGGAGAAGTCTGGGATTGAAGAATGGGCATGGAAAGTGAAATAACATTTTACATGTTAGGTCAGAATTATTATGGAATTTTACTCTTACTCTGCCCATGCTGTAATTCATCTGTGTGCAAATAGGTTTAGTTTTTCATTGCTGTCAGTATTGATCTGTAATGAGCCTTGCCCCTGGATTTTGAAGAAAATAACTGCAATTAAAAACAATACTGTTTGTCACCTATTTGTACCTCATGGATTATGTAGGAGGTACTAAACTACATTTAAAAAGAAAACTTTAGGAGGATAGAGTACAGTCTGCCTATGAATAAGTTTGATAGTATATACTGACACGTTTATTACAGATACATTTATGAACTTAAAAACTGATCATATGGCTGTGTGATAGAATCAAAAATTTAAAAGAAAAAAACTGAACCAAAACCCAAGGAAACCCAAGGTCCTAAGTTTTAATACTTGTACAACTGAGAGTTCAAGTATCACCTACTCTACAGTGGTGATTGCTTTCTTTCATTCTGCTTCTACCATGCTCTGAGTTCACAGAGTAGCTCTTCAGTCCTTATTGTTAGTTTTTCAAGCTTACTCTCAGGATTTGCTGACTAACCAGTTACGTATTCCCAGAAATACGTGTGATTATTGTCAGTGAATTTCACTTGCTACCCTTACTCTCTGGAAACCTTGGTTTCCAGAGATATGAGCCATATCCTCATCCTGTTCTATCCACTTGCTAAAATAGATTCTAAGTGGAGGAAGATTAAATGCATACAAATAAATAATTTTTTAACAGTTTTCAGTTGTATTCTCAAGGAGAAAAGCTCTTCTTCCAGTCTGAATCTTAGGGTTTTTTCTTCCCCAAATGAAAGTTTATGGCTACAAATATACTATTTTCTTTAAATATGGCCAGAATAGTTGTTGCCATTTTCTTGGGATGGGGGAAGGGAAGTCAACTTGTTAATACTTTACTGGCTATAAATGTAGCTCTAATAACATAGTTTAAAGGTTTTTTCTTTCTAATTGCTTGCCAATGTTTGTTGGCATTTGCAGTGCAAACATAGTTTTGCTTGTTTTGCTGGTTTTTTTAAGCATTACTTTGAAACAGAGATGCTGAATTTTTAATGAGGCCTCAAACTATTTTCTTGCTACAGTTCTGTGTGAAGTTAGTGTTAACGGCACGGTGGTGACATCATTTCTGCCTCCTGTTCTTCTTTGTATAAGAATCAAGGAACCTGAAGAGTGTAGATGAGAAAAGCCTTACTAAGCTCACCAAGTTCATGTTCCTTAAGCTTGCATGCTGTAGACAATCTCTTCCCAATATGTCTGAAAGTGGCAGTTTTCACTCCTTTTTAGTTAATCTGTAGTTTGTAGAGTTGGTGTATGTTTTGTTCACAACTTAAAATTTTTATGGACCAAGTAGGTAACCCAGCTTAGGTACTTGGAATACAGGCTGGAAAAGAAAGAAGTGACTGCATGAATGGAAAGCAAAGATGTAAAGTGCTCTGAAGTCAGACAATGGCGTGTTATTCTGCTCCATATCAGTTGCTTTTAGTTGGCTTTTTTTGACCTTTAAACAGTTTTCTTTTACTCTCTGTGGGATGGAGGATTGAATGGTAGTGTTGGAAAGTGACAAGTGTGGAGAATGATGGCTGTGGTGTATTCCATTTTTATATCATAGCTAATGTTGATAATTTGTGTACTGTTTGAGGAAGAGACCTGTTTTTTCATGTAGACCTTTGCATGAGACTTACCTACACAGGCCTTTGTGCACCAGCGTTAAGAGAGTTATGTCACTGTGAGATCTGACTTTTCATGCAAGAGTGATTTCTCTTGAGTTTTGAGGGGCATCTCAAGAACCTCATGATTCTTGTGGAAATTTGCGTAGACGTGGGTAGTAGTGCAAGTTGGCTTGCTTTTGTTTCAAGCTCCAGAGCAGGCTTGAGAAGGGAAAGTGAAGGACTGACAGATAATTTCATTGTCCATCAGTTCATGTTCATTACTTTTTTTCTTCACAGGCAGTCTAGTTTACTTAAAAATCTGTATCTGAAATGTACTAGATAATACACCTATTCAGGTATATAAGCTTGTTGCTAGTTGCTGTATAGTTTCAGAGTTTATTTGGGAAGAAAGATCTTGTTAGTATTTTGAAGGTAGTGCTTCTACTGTGAAGCAATGATGCAATGTCTTTGTTGTCAGATAGTATTACTGTTAAACATTTTATGAACAGAACAAATGAAAATCAGCAAAACTTGTCCTTTCCAGTGGTGCCGCGTGGACACCAGTGTAATGGTCAGGAGCCACCTTATCTGTATACAGGTTCCTTGAGCTGCAGTACTGGAGGCCATGGAGACCAGGAGGTAGGACACAAAAAGAGGAAAAAAAAAAAGTAGGAAAATACAAGTGAGCAACCACATTAGTTATCAAGAAACCAAATGGTTGTAGAGTACTCATTCAGTGGTGCACAGCAGGTGAAAGACAAGACATGAGTGGGAAATGCTTCTGTCTGCACAGGCAGTGTCATCATTACTGCTCCTCTGTGGAAAAGGTCTCCCCACTGTGGGCTGGAGCAGCAGCATTCCTCTGCTGGTGTGTCCCTGAACCCCAGGTGTCTAACAGATAATATAAATCACACTAAATCACCGAAAGATCTAGTAGTTTGCTTAACATTTTTTTTCTAACGCAAGATGATGTTTTCTGTCAACAAGGACCCACTTAAAGCCCCATGTTTGTGGACTGTAGAGCTTCTGTGCTTTTTGGGCATTCCTAAGGAAATAATATAGCTGTCTCTTCTTTTATATAAGAATACTGCTTTGTTATTGGTGCCCTTAAATAGTCTGTTACAGTAGTGGTATCCTGTCTGTAACTGAAGGAACTTAAGCAGACTTTGAAGAAGGTTTCTCCAAGATGGCAGAAATGACAGAAAGAATGAAGTTGATTCTAAATTCCATTTCTCTTGAGGCATAATTAGTGTGGGTTTTTTTTTTTCTGTTGATGACTCTTGCAGTGTATCTTTCATTTTCTTTGTGTTCTTATTTGCTTTATGTTCTGCCTTTTTGTTTGTCAGAATAAGAAAGTAGAAAACTCTTCTTTGGTAGTTTGCTTGGATACATTTGACATAAAGTACTGTTTGACCTACAAACAAAAATGCAGGTATAATATATATGTGGACAGTGGCCTGCTCCTCCTCCCTGAAGAAATGTCCTCTACTCCATGGGACTCTTTACTGATTTATGGGACTCCATACTAATGAAAAGCTTCCTGTTCACTGATACTTGTCACTTGGGTCAGGAGTACTGTAAGGGGGGATTGAGAGAAGAAACATGCTCTTGTACATAGAGCTCATAATAATGGTTGAAAGACACTTTATAAGAACACCAGTTTCTCCTTTTTAGAGATTTGAAACTATTGTGCTATAAAGTCAACCAGCCAAGCAGTCAACCAAAAAAGGAACCAACCACTTTCACAGGGAGTTCTCACAGATTGTTTTGTGAAAATAGAGGCTGTGTACTGTGTAACTTAATGTAAACATTTTAGTTGCTATCGCTGTGAATTTGCAGTAGGCAGCAGGTAGAGAGGAAGTTGTGTGCCTGGAGTGATTGTGCAACTGGAAGGGGGTTGTAGTTGTGTCTGGAAAAGTAGATAATGCTCTGCAAAGTTTGTGTTTCCCTTGCTGTGTTATGCTTAGAACTGCAATGTGCTAAACAGAACTTTTTTTTTCCTATGCCTGTCTCTAACAAAAAGACTAATATTTTTTCCTCAAATTTATTCCCAGCATGCTTGAGATGTATCTGAGTAGTGAGGCCCACTGCACACACAGCCCCTAGAAATCGTTGTCTGCATCTCTGAGTCTTGGTGAGTTGTCTATATCCTATTGCATTTAATTGGATTGTTACAGTTTTATCTTATTCATTGGTGAGTTTGATGTGAGATGTCTTAAATTGATTGTGTAGATACAGCAGAACAAGCCTTGGTTTTAAGTAATGTATGATACTATATACTGAGTTGAAATACTAACATTTTAGACTTTGAAAAATAATGCCCAGACTCATTATGGAAGCGGATCCTTGCTTTAGTGCCGGGACCAGAAATGGGACTTTCTGCAGAGAAGGGATGAAGGGATCAACATATGATATTCTTTCTCATAAGGTCTGTTTGATATTTGATACTGTAACTAAGGAATTGACGTTTTTCAAATGTGCTGATTATGGTCTGTCTTATGGCAAAGGTTGAATATGAAATAATACAAGCTTTTCCATCCAACTCTGTGCACTAATAAATTACTTAAATTGAGGGTTGAAATTGGTATAATGACACTGATGACTTAAACTGCTTGTTGCTCAAGAATTACTGTCTGATGACTCCATCAGGCAGTGCTGTGCCTGTTTAACTCTGCTCTCAAGAAGGGATAATACCTCTGAGAATTAGAAAAAGAGACCCCTGCGGATTGTTTAAATGCAGACTAATAATACTTTGGTAGAGCAGTGAAAGAAAGTAGAATATAAATGCTGTGGTTTTATTTTAGGTATGTTTGATATATCAATATACTCACTTGTTAAAAATCTTTTACAACAAATACACATTTGAGATTTTATGTGAGAACCTTTTCAGTGTACCCATGAATAAATGTTGTCATTTAACACACAGAGTGACTTATTAAGGTCAGAAATATGTATTTTTGAGGCTTGTACACTAAATATAGAGGTGGGAAATAAGCCTGCTGAAAAGGTTTTCAGTTGTTTGGGGGATAACTGTTTATAAAATGCTAACCAAACGGGTAAAATTATGTATGCCCACATCAAGTATCATTTCCTCTTTTGTTAATTATGTTGGGCAATTTTTGCAAACTAACAAAGCTTTTCTTTAAATTTCCTGAATTTTCTAGCACGAGTGAATGAAAGTAGGTTAAGCAGCTTTCCAGTGCTTTTTTCTGCCTTTTCCCTTGTTCTGATAGATCACTGCAGTTCGTTGCGTTCAATGAAGTTTATAATCCTGGTTAATAGTTTGTTTATGTATTATATTAATTTGTAAATGCTTAGCCACATAGATGTTATTACTTATTTACACTTATTACTTACACTGTATTACTTATTACTTATTTTCACTACTTATCTGGACTGCATAATGATCGTAATGTGTATGTGCAGGTCTTCTCATAATAATCTGCTTTAACAGTCATTTAAGGGAATTTTTTAAAGAAATACTAAGATTCTAAAGTATTTTTTTCTAGTGAACAGGACTCAGAATGATTTAGGTATGTGTAATAAAGAGAAAAATATTACTGCCAAAATTCTCCATAGTGAACATGAAATTTTGTTGTCAAGTTGATAGTATGTTTGTTTTCTGTTGTCTGAATTGTAATTTTTCATTAAAAAGCAAATGTATTAGGAAAAGGCTGAAAGAGGTAAATATGAAAATAAAAAGAAATTTCCATGTAACTGTATTTTTTTTTCTCCTAATTAATATATGTGGAGAAAAAAGCCTGACTTGTTGCTTGCCTGGTATTGTGACATTCTGCACCAAAACTATAGATTTGGTTGTTCCAGTGCTAGGAGGTTTATCTGATAACTTTACAGATGCAGACTAAAACACAGTTGCTGTGTTTGGGAAGTTCAAAACCTTTAAAACAGGGGCAAATGGGACATGAATATTTGTAGATGAAGTCTACGGTGATGACAGTGAGAAATAAACCATGGTAAAAATGAGTGTCATGAAAGGATTTAGAGGGCAAGAATGAAGTAGAGATGTAGTTTTGCACTCAAAATATCCTTTTGCTCTAAAGTGGGTGGTTATCCATGTGTTCCTGTGATAGATAGTTCAGCAAAAGTAGGTTGCATAGGAATAAAGGACAAGGAATAGTTTAAAATTTTGGTACTGTTGAATCCTTGGAAATTCTTCCTTTGATTTTTTTTTTTTTTTTTTTTGAAATGGTCAGGGTTTCAGTCCTATTGTTTGACATACTTGCATGTCCTTCTCTGTTGCAGGATCAAAGAGCTGTAGCTGTTTATTTTAACCAGTATATCCATCTGAAATTATACTAGTGTAGGAAGGACATATCAGTTGGAGTTTCATTTAAGAAATCCTGGCCTTGGCTTTTGACTAGTGTTGCTTGTGGAATAATACATGTTGGTTTTGACTGTGTGTTGTGAGACTGTACCACCATTGTGACTGAAATTGTGCACATTCAGCCTGTCTACTACTGTATTAAATTTTTTTTGAAAGTGAAACTACTACTTAAAACTTACTGGATCTATTTCTTACTTGTTAGTTCAGATGGTGCGAAGTAGCTGCTAACAAAAAACGGGGTGCAGTTAGAACAGGGAGAAGTTTAGACTTAAAAAACCCAAACAAATAAAACCCCTACTCTAGTTCCTAGTCTAAAAGTTATCAGTCAGAAAACACTTTTTTTTTTTCTCTCTCTGTCCTTTATTTTTGCATGAAGTGGTTTGCTTTGTAAGGAATATTTCTCAGCAAAAAGAGCATAGATTAGAGAAATCTCAGTTTTCTGTCACTCTTGATGTGGAGAGTCTGTCTCAATCTAACTTTGTAGTGATTTCATTGGCATTTGTGTTGTAGTTAGTGTCAAGTGTGATAGATAGAAAATATTTGTGTCTGTTCACTCTGAATTATAGTGCCTGTTGTTTATAGCTGTAGTAAAGAAAATTCTGACATGTCTCACTTTTGACCGTGTTCTCCTAATGCATGTGTGTGTAAAGGGAGTGCTGTCAGAAAATGAAGTGCAATACTGATAATAAAAGTACTTTTTATTGAAACAAGTTTTAAGAGCCTTTGGTACTAGTTTAAGGATGAAAGTGAGGAACTTCAACTAGATTCCAAATAACAAACCTGAAGGAGGCTGAGCTCACTTCTATCAGCATACAGGCTGGAATGGTACCTACCTGAAGCTCTGGAGTCAGTTCAGAGCACCCTAATTCCCAGAGACTGTGTTTCTGAAATACCTGAAATAAAATACAGGTATAGGTAATCTTTACTGAATTGGATTTTCTTCTGTGAGAGATATTTAATCTATGTTGAATTGATTTGTGATAAATAAAGGGAGTGTGTTTCCATTCCTAGACCTCAAAATTGGGGAGTTGTGTTTTGCATGAAATGCAATCAGATTGTTCTGTGTTCAGTCAGTGCCTCGGTAGTGACATTAGTTAACATGAATTGCCTATAAAGATGCTTGTAAAAGTGGATGCTTGATTATAGGGAATTTATTGTAATCAGTGTTAAAATGATCCTCCTAATTTGAGAGTGAAGTTCTGTGTGGGTGGTACAATGAGAACTGTAGTATTAAGAAATGAGCATCTATTGAGAGTTATACAATTGCACCCTAAAGATTTTTTTCCTCCTAAAATTGGAACTGGGACCTTATGAAAACATTATTTTGTGGAAAAGCTGAAATATATACAAATGTAATATATTGCATTTATTTCCTTTAAAATTTATGAAAGTTTAGAGTACTGTAGAGAGAAATCTCATGCTTTCAACTGGCAGAACTAGATTTGTTAGTAATGAAAGCACTTTCAAAGTGTTTTCATAGTTTTAAGGCTGCAATGTTCAAATTCATTGTAAAGCTGGATTAAGCTATTCTTATGTATGTAAAACTCATAATTACTGTAAATGGATTTAAATGGAGTGCTCAGTCAGTGAACTTTTTACTGAATTGATGGAACCAAACTTCATATACATCCAGGACTGTTGAAAATGCTCGTTCGTCCAATTGATTGAAGCTTGCCTTTTGTATGTAGTTTATGTCCTGGAAGATTATTTACAACATTTCAGTTTCAGTGAGATAAATAAAAAATATTTAGGAAATGGGATTGGTAACTTGATTTTATTCACTTCTTAAATATTGGTTTTGACTTCATAATGGACTTTGCTAGGATTTTTTTCATTTCTTACCTTGATAGGAACCTTTTTATATGGGCAAAGGTATGCCATATACACATTAGCAGAAGAAATTGCTGTCATTATCATCTGTGAAAAATCAATGTATATTTTATATATAGATTGATGACATTGTATCACCAATATTGGAGCCTGGGAATTCTAGAGGGGTCAAGAACAGGACAATTGAGCACTTGCATCATCAGGGAAGATGAGATGCATTTACTTGGGCAGATTTTCTTCTGGGCCTGCCTTTAGTCCCTGAATTGGTAAGAGTGAAATATTTACATGGCTTGACTCTTGACAGTAAACAGTATTAATTAAATACAGGGTTTGAAAATGACACTGGTATTTCAGATGGAGGCCAGTAAATTTTGCCTTGGCTTTCTGGAAATTGAATTCCAGTAGTCTGTTTATTTGACAGCATTATAGTACAATACTTTGAGGTTCATGGATATTTCTGTACATAAAAGCATGTGAATTTTTATAGTGTCACAATGCTGGGATTTTAGGCTCAGAAGATTTATGTGATTATAATAGTAAGCAAATTTGTAGGTGATTACAAAGTGTGGCACAGTATGTTTCTGTCAGATTAATTTACTTTTATATTAACTGGACTGGCAAGAAATTACAGGTTTTCTTTGGAGAACAGACTTTGGATGCTGAAAATTCAGATAAATCACAGAAGTTCAGTATTATTAAAATGATTTAGAAATATTGGTGAGTTTTGCGGTATCATTGTGCAGGGCTCTAACTATTCAAAATGTGCTACAGAGTTGTCCTCTCATCATCTCACCACAAGCAAAAGGTGTACTTGACACCCTTATGTGTACAATGCATCCCAGTGTGTAAATGCATTGCTAGAACTTTATTTACAATTGTGGCCATGATAATTGAAGAATATGCTCTGTTCTCCTGTTCCATCATCTGTTTTATAGTCCCGGTTCTCCCCTTTTTTTCATTATCAGTACTTTTGTTCCTTCAGTAATCCCCAATCAATAAACTGCAGTGTTCTGTGTATACCAAATTCTGTATATTTCAAAATGACAGCAACAGGCAAACTAGGAATATTCAAAATTAGAATTGAGAAAAAGATTAGTTTTATAGTAGCTATTGTAATTTGGTTCTTCCTTGAGGGAAGCTGTGGTAGTGTCAGGAGAAGTTAAAATGTTTCCTTTCACCTTTTTTTCAGCATGTTTCTCTTTTGCTTATATTTGGATATTCTCACTTAAACTTTCAAACATTATCTTTACAAGTAACACATGGAATTGAAGATCCCTTTTTTGCCTTGGATAGTCCTTCAATCAGTAGGTACCTGTTTTACTGCTTGAAGAGAGTGAGATGTCCTCTGCATTTCTTTGTTCAGGCTGTGTGTGTGCTTGAAACTACTGTGTGGTGCCACAGTTTAATAGTATTTTAAAATGGGATAAGAACATCTACGTTTCTCTAAAAGTAGGTGGCCAACACATATGAAATTTCACTTGAGTTAATTTTTACGGCCTTTCAGTTTTCAGTTGTGGTTTTGTGCTTGGCTTCTCTTCACAGATCCTGGTTAACTGTGTTTTTATTACTTAGTCCTGCTGAACAGGCTCACGTAAAACTTTTTCTGTCTGGAGTTACAGTATGCAACTTCCAGAATGTATCCTGTGGTGCAGTAGGGTTTATGCTGATGGCATGTGAAGCTTGATGCATGACTACTAATGTTTAAAATATTCCTTGTCCCTTACTGTGATTTTAGTTTTTCCTTCCTCATGACGTCACTCTTTTGTCAATATCCGCGTTCTAGGTTCTTGATCAACAAAGAAATATTTTGAGGAATACTGACACTATGGTTGCCACACTTAAAACATGCTCAGTGCAAATCTACAGAAGCCAAAAAAACCCCAAAACCCAAACCACCTCAAATTAGGCCATTTTATATGCGATCAGTTGCTACTGTACCACTGTCACACCCCAAACACTTACCACCATTATTGTATGCCACAGGCTATGTGCTGCAACCTACAGCAGTACGTGAGTTTGTTCTATGAATTTTCTTCTTTAGTTGGTTAGTGTCAAATATGCCATGTATATAGCACATGTTTCACAATAGTATGTATTTATTTTTGAATACTGGCATGGAACCATGCATATGGTCTTGTTTTAGGTACTGTGGGCACTTAAAGGGGGGAAAAACCTAACAACCTGCTGCTGCTGAACTAGATTCCAGTAATAGTAGTGATCAAAGTTGCCTCCTACTTACTCTTCCTCTTATTTGCTTCATCACTTAGTTTCTGAGCTGTTTCCTTCCGCCCCCAGCTTCCAGGAGAAGTATTTTGTGGTCTTCTGGTACAATCTCAGAAAGCTTTTGGGATAGTCCCATGTTTTGGGTTAGTTTGAGACTCTCTAGTAAGAGTTAGACTTTTTGTGTGTGTGTATTTTGAGGGGGAATTGCTTACTGAAAACGTATTTTTGGCTAGCTTAATGCTATTAATGTGTTGGCATGAATTTCATAAGTAGCTTTGTTGAGGAAGGGGGTAAGTTCCCTACTAATCAGAAATGCTGTAATGGTTCACTTAGGAAATTCTGAAATGAAAAGTTTTGTATTTCCAGTCTAGAGTCACAGTAAGACTTAAGAGTCAGTAGGCCACCGGGAAGCAATGCGGCTGGCTATGGGTCCGGCCACAAGTGGGGAGCTGCTGTGGGTGTGCAAGGTGAGGGCTCTCACAGGGTTACCATGTCAGTGGCACAGCCTGTGCCCTGGGTAGAGGGCCAGCTTGTGACAGCTCAGACAGTGCCTCTGCTTCCTGGCTTCTGGGCCTGCTCTCCAGGAGCTGGAGTTCACCCTGCTGCCCCTGGGTCCAGAGTGGCCCAGGCTCTCCCCATGGAGCCAAGCTGGGCACGGGCAGGTTGCCAGTTTTTTACAGCTGTGGCAGAGGGTGTCACTCACTTCACCTGGGACGAGTGCAGGAGCCGGGAAGCCCGTTCCTGTACCTGCAAATGCACCAGCATCCATGGAAATTGGGGGTACCCCCATCTTGGCCAAAGCGGGGAGAGGCGGGAGGGCAGATGGCAGCACACCTCCTCCTGAACACTGGGAGGGAGGAGGGAATCGCATGCTTGTGATCCAGAGCAGAGGCCTGCATTTGGGTCTCCTGCCTCTTAGGAGACTGCTGCCCTCTCTGAGCCGCTCAGTGTTTCTGAACAGAGCTTTGCTGCCTCTGCTTTTTTACTGGTGTGTAAATACTCTGTCGGAGAACTGATTTGCTATGTGTGAGGTGAGCATCCTATCTGTTTTGTGTGTCCTCTACAGTAAAGGACAGTAGTTTTTTCACTTGCCTACTTCTGTAGATCTAATTTATTTATCTGCTCCTCATAAGATTGTCTTCTCAGACAAGGTACTGCAAAGGAAGTGAAGGTATACATTCACAGATATATTTAGCAATTAAATCCCCCTGTGGATGTTCTTAATGCTTTGAATAGCTTACCCTACTTCAACATGAAGTAAGCTATCTGAAACAAGGACATTTTTTCCTGGTGAATAGACTATTTGCACAACTTGAAACAGTTTTAAAATATGTGTTTTTCCTGTTCAATGGCTGAAATTAAGAATTCATTATAGGCACAGCTCTGCTCCTTGTACCAGATGTATCATTGTCCATAATTAAATGGATGCATTTGACTACAAAGATGTAATACAAATTAAAGTTTCACATGGTTGCCACTGTGTATGCCATATTTTTTTCCAAATCTATTGATAAGGTCAGTATGAATTACTTTGAAAATCCAAAAATATCAAAATGAGATGTATTTAGATCTCTCAGAGCAATTGGGAAGTAAAAATGTGAACTATATATAATGTGGCTGGCAATGGTAGAATTAAACTCTTAAAAATTAAAACCCACTAGAGGGTATTTTGTGTTATGGTGGGAAGGGCCATATGCTGTAACTTTTCTTGCTGTTGACATGATTTGGGGACTGTTCTTACTGTTCTAATTTTGTGGAAATATTTTTGTGTAAGTATAGTGGGCTGTATTCTTTTCTGTTACATTTGTGTAAATGATTTATACTCAAGTTGTATTGCAGAAGCTCAGAAAGGAAGACAGTGAGCCTGCCCTTAGAATTTCCTTGGGGGAGGTGGGACTTTTTTAGAGACAAGATTCTGAGAAGGGAAATAAGACGGTTTCTTGCAAAAAGCTTGAGCTAACTGGCAATACAGGAAAGATGAAAATGTAAAATCCAATATTGGGCCAAACCTACTTCTGCTAATACTTCACTTGCATCAGCTGAAGTAAAGACAACTTTCTGTTTTATTGTTTTTTAACTGATCTTGCTTACCACTGGCAGGGAAGGAAGTCAGTAAAAGGGAACTGGTGTTTTCTTACACAGACAATGTCTTGAGGAGCAGAATAAATTAATACAACATGGTTTTCTGTGAGGGTGCATTTCTGTAACAACTTGAGATTTTATGTAATATTTTAATAATTTAAAATGTGTGTTTTTTCCTCTGTGTATGTTTTCTATGTTGTAATTTGTACTGATTGTATGACCATTTTTTAGTTCTGTGCTGTTGCTTTCTTCAGGATTCCTGGTAATATCCACTCTTATGCCATGGCAGTGATGGGCTCTGTGACTCTTACTGTGCCAAGCTTCTGCTGTTCTTGTGTTGAACAGGCAGTTAAAAGGATTTATTTAGGTTGACTGAGGGTCCGTGACAAAAATTGAACATATTGTTACCCTGGACAGCTTTTTGTTGTTGTTTAATCAACAAATAATTTACATAAGGTGTCAGGAAGCATTTGTGGAATTTGGAGACTTGGAATGTTTGCTCCTGCATGTGATGGAAATTTCCTTATAATTATACGGGAATGAGCTTACATGGGTAACAACAGGAATGGAGCTAGACCTTGTGTTCAAGAGCCAGGAGCTTATTCTTCAGTGCCAGGTTTGCCAGAGGTGTACTAAACAAGTCACTTGAGCTGCAAGTCCCTCGCTTTCTTAGCTGTAAAATGGGGCCAACCCCTCACTATATTCTTCATATGCAAAATTCAGATTCGTTGGTGTTTGTGGATTGTGTTGAGAAAATAATAAAATACGTATTTAATTTCATCAGATGTAAATAAAATGCCTGTTTCTCTTTACTGATGTGAATTAATACTGAAATTGTAAAAAAATACTGGAGTGATCTTGCCTATTAAAACATTGAAGCAGTGGCCTTTTGCTATTTTATTAAACAATAATCAACCTAGATTGTTTTGAGTTAGCAGTATTTTTGTCTGCTTTTGTTATGAGATAAAACATCACGTATTGACTTAACTTCACATTTCACAGGAGAAGAATTAAAAATTATCCCTGTGAAGGGTGACTATGGAGTTACTCTTTGAAATTCTAATTTAACACTTCAGTAATGGGTCAAGCCTGCTCTGAATCCTCCATGGGATTATTTGATTTGCTGTCTGGTTAAACTCAAGGAAAATGGGATGTCTATAAATTACTAGAAGTGCTAGCTATCACCTTATAATGGAACCAAGTGGGAGAATTTGTTGTTTTAAATTAGGATTGTGACCTGATGACTAAGGGATTGTATGAATGGGGCTTACTTTTAAGACCTAACTTAAGGCTGGAAGTTGCAGGGTGGTTTTTGTGCTGGTTTGGCTTTTTGTTTTGTTTTTTATGTTCCCTCTGTGTGCTCCCCCCCACCTCCTCCGCCCCTTAATATCAGCTGTATAATTGGAGATTGATGTAATTGAGGGATAAGGGTAAAATATCTTCTTTACCTGGGGGAAGATGGGATTGTTTTTAGTATATGTTTTGTCTTCAGTGTTATTAGCACATGGAGAAGTTTTTCTTTTGTATTTTATTTGTGTAAATGTTTTGTGCCCCAACAATAAGAATGTATTTTTTTCATAATAAAATGGATTATAAAATTTATGTAACTGGAACCAAAAGGAGTTCTGCATTTTGTAAGTAGATAAAGAAGCAGCTTGCATATTTTGCAAGTTTATGCATGTAATGTTTATCCTGCCAAAACCTTTAAAATTCATTTGCAAATTACTGAAATACAAGTACTGAAGTGTTTTATGCTGTGTCATACACGAAGGGAGTATTTGGCCTTTATTTAGTAACTTGAATTTGGGAGGAGTAAAAGCAGGGAGATTTTCATTAAAAATGAATTTGCTCTAACATTTTGCTTTTCAGTATTTGATATTAGAAATTCTGTACATGTTACTGCTACAATTTTTTTCAGTCACACTTCACCTTTAAAAGTCATATAACTTACTAGTCATATCTTATCAGATTGCATATTTCTCTGTTTTACAAGTTGGCTTGAATTTTTGAACATCTATAGCTTGTGATGTCATAGGATATAAACTAAGATAGTGAAAAGCTTAGCATAGTATATAATTTTAATGATGAGGAGTATTGAATGGAGACAAGCTGTGCAGTGTGCTTTGCATATACCAAGAAATTTCACAAGACTTTTTGACATCAGTTTTGAAATGAGTCGTGGGCTCAGTTCCAGCACTGTTCTGAGTATAGCCTGTCCTACAGAACTTTCCATTGCCAATCTGTCACATACCACGTGCCTGGATTTCACTCAAGATTTCTGATTTGAATAACTGGGTCTCTACATGGTTTGAATTGCATATTTGACAGAATTTACTTACTCTTGCTTCTGAGAATTTTTTTTTAAACCAGTGCAGCTATCTTTATTATTGTACAGTGTGATATATATTGATTTGAAATCTATTTTAAATTGTATTTCAACATCTTGTTTCATGTTTCTCAAGCTGGTAATAGATAACGGAAATTTAAATCTTGACCAGGTCTGAGGATTTGCAATTCTGGGAGGAAATACTGGGTAAAAAACCATGGTCATCAGTTTTGTACAGTGTAGGGAAAGGGTATTTCTTAGGATACAAAAGGTTTTCTGTGCTTTCCAGGAGCTGACAGAAATACATAGGTAACACAGTGCAACAAGGATTATAAAGATAGAAAAGATGCAGATTTATTCTACAGTATTTCCATCAAAGGTTTGTTTGCAAAAGAAAAGAAGACCTGTGTACTGCATTAAAAGTGCACATAATCAAGTGCTAGTTGCAGCAGAAGCAAACAGGGCTGGTCTTGCAAGCCTCTATCTGAAGAATTGCTAGCATGCCTGAGCTGGGCTGCTTTTCCACTTCAAGCTGGATAGCCTTCTGGTGATAGGAGAAGTCCTACAGCCACCCATTTGCTGGTTACTAAAAATAGTGGTGCTGGAGTAAGGAGAGTACAGCAGCACAGCACCACAAAACCTCTCCAAACATTAAGATTTTAACAAGTAAATGGTTGACCAAAACACACCATCTCCCTGGGGTAGGTGGAGTTCCAGGCCGGCTCATCCCTTGAGTCTGGCCCACTGGCTGGCTTTGGCAGCATTCCCTGAGGGTCATTCATTCAACCTGTTGGGGAAGGGAGTGGCTTCAAGATGCAGAGGCAAAAAAAGCTTTTGTTAGGGAATGCTTGATTTGCTTCTCTTCTTTTTCCTTGGGGGAAAATACTAACTGAAGTGTCTTAGGGGAGTGAGTATGGGAGTCAGTCAACTTCCAGACAGAAACGTCAAATACAAAGTATTTGAAATAGAAATCTTCAGATTGGGACTGCTGTGAAGGGTGAAAAAGAATGATTTTACTATTAGCAGATGAAATGCATTTTGATTTGTCCCTTAATGCTGAAGTAACCCTTCAGAAGGTGAAAGGTGGCTCAGACTCTTATTAGCTGAGATTTGGAGAGTTCCTGAATATAAGTTTACATGTTTTGCCCAATGATATGGCCACAAATAGTCGGGCTTTTCCTAGAATTTCCACTTAGCCCAAAGAATTAAAAAAGAATACTGTTTAATAATTTAATTTACACAGGTTGTTTCATGTGACAATGTTTTGGTTTTATTAGCCAACTGTTTTCTATTTTATTTTTTAATACTAGATCTGTAGTGTAGGCTGTATTTCAGAGATGCCTTCTCTAAAGTATCTCTAAGTATGTACAAAATACCACTACTAGGATGTAAAGAAAGAAATACAGATTTTTTTTTTTCCAAGCTTGCTTATAGCATGCACAGAGAAATGATAAATGTGTTCAAAACCTAATGGAAAACTTTTTCAGTATTGCAGGGATTTTCTTCTGAGTCACAGTTTTGAAGGATCACTTGTCATGAAAGAACTAGTCACTCAGCAAATCTTCTGCTAGTAGTTTGGGTTGTATTTTGGTAGGTAATTTGTAAGACATATCTTTGTGATCATATAATTTCCCCCAATGGCAGCAACAACTTCTTCAATGGGAAATTAGTAGTAAGAAGATATATTGATGTATTTTTTATTTTCTTTAATTAAACATCTGGAAGTAAACAAGACCATAATCATGTGAACAGCCAGGTTTGCACACAATCTCAGAAAATATTCTTGACTGCTCTTTGCAAATGGCTACTGCAGTTGCCTGGTGTCTGTTCTTCTTCCATGATACTTCATTTAGTGGCCTGTACACATTGTTAGGGTTAGTTTGACATTTGGCCAATATTCCTAACTGTTCCTATTAAGTACTTACCATGTTTGTCGCTGTGTATGAAATTAATATATGTTAAGCTTCACGATGGTCTTGTAAAGTAGGGGTTATATAGGAAAGTTGGTGGCAGAAATTAGGGTAAGAATCTAACCTTTGTGTCTTCTAGATATTACAGAGAAAATCAATAGGGTGATGGCTAGCTGCAAATAAAATAGTCCAATTTGTAAGAATTGGTAATAGCTCAGTCAACTGGGTTTCCCTTGTAGAAGCATGCTGTATCACAGAGCAGGAAGTTGGTAACTGAGTAGTAGCCATATCCCAGTGAAGTTTTTGCCTTCAGACTTGTGTAATGTTTGTGTTAGCTGGGTCTTTAAATACAGAATAAATGGTCAAGAAAAAATAACACTGGCAAAAATTGAGATGAGCACTTTATAAGGTGTTCGAGAAAAACAGTCTTGATCTCCCTCTCTCCCCGTTGCCTTCTCTGCCTTCACAGTCCCTGCTTTCTGCTCATGTCCGGCTAAGATAATATAGTAATGTCTGAGCTCTTGCAAGTAAGGCTGTCACATTGATATTTAACTGACTTTGAAGCACTGCAGCTGTAAAGGGGAAATGAATTCTGTTCTCTGTCAAAGCCTGTAAAAGAGTGTTTGTTTTAGCAGCTACTGAAGATGGAAGTGTTTATTCCATGACTGGGTTGGTTGTCAAAGCTGGACATATTTTCCTGTATTAATAATATTTGGAATTTTTCATTAGTTATCATTTCCTGTTGGTTCTTGAAAGGAGTATTGAGATGCTGATCACTGTCCCAATCTTTTCAGCTCTTCTTTCTGCACTTGAATTGAAATCTTGGAATTCCCTTGGGGTGGGGATCTGTGTATGCTCAGGCATGTGTAATTATGTATTCTATAAAACTTCTAAAGCATTTGCAAATGTCTGATAATTTTTGATCCCAGAAGGCAGTAGCTTTTCTTACAAGAGGTAGAGGGGCAGCTCTTCCAGTTTGTCAGGTGATTGAAGACTGTACCTAATATGCATGAAATTCAACATACTACTCATCTTTTTTCATCTGACTTCTGTCACATACTTTTGCTCCTGATACATAGAATTCTTTCTTGTTATGAAAAGACTGACCAGAATCTGTACCTTACAGTTACTGAAACATATGTTGTGCTGTGTAATTTATTTCAAAAGTAGCTTTATCACATGCACTTAACAAAACCTAGCCATTCTACACAAACAAAATCCTTCTGAAGTGTTTCCAGTGCATTGTTGCTATAGTGAGGGGGGAAAAAAAGGTGAGGTAATGGAGTTGGAGTATTTTTGGTTTGTTTGGCTTTTTAAGATAGATCATCTAGAGCTGAAACTTAATTAAGTATAAGTGTTTGAAATTGGAAACAATAACCATGTTAAGTAAGCCTGTCACGATCTTGGCATCATTAGAAGAGAGAGCAAGCAGTGAGGGAAGCTGGATTTGTGCTGGTGTTGCTTACAATGGTATGTAACTTACTAATTACCTTTGCTGTGAAATGGTTGGTAAAAAGCCAAAAACGCTGCTTCCCTAGTTCCCCAGGATCCTTGTTTTGAGAGGATTATACTTCCTGGTGTTTTTATAAGAATTACATGGATGCCAGAATATTTCCCAAGCCTCTGTTTGATGATCAGTACAATGTAACAGGGAAGGCTGACCAAAAATTACTGAGGAAGTGAGTAGAAGAGAGATAAAAATATGTGAGAATAAATGAATCTGATAGCTGTATATTTATGCATCTTCCCTACACTTGTCATTTTTAGTCTGGTTTCTGACTGAAGTGAAACTCATGTGACCATGAATGAGATAAAATATGTTTATATGCATTTGTGGTATAGTGTGTGTTTGCCCTTTCTTTCTACTGCCCCAAAGAAACTGTGCTTCCACAGATTACAATAAATTACATCATCAGGGAGATGACTGCCATTCAGTTAGTGAAAGAAGGACCTTACCTGTTGACAGCCTTGAGGTGGCATCAGAAAATCATTATGGGAGACCAAAATTATGGATGGCTGAGGGCACAAAGTCGGTCAAGTGCATGTTTGTCAAACTAAATTTCATGTGCCTTATTTGTTCTCTGCTTGTCAGTTGGAGATTGAAACACCTTTTCCTGCCGAGGAATTATGAAGCTTAAGGCTTTTTATATTACAAATGAGAAGATAAGTTATATGAAGACACTGTCTTATGAACTTTGAAATCTGTTGAAAAATACATATACAATATTATTACAATCTTCTGAGATGTATATGGGTATTTAAAATTTAGAACTTCCTTTCTTTATAGAAAAGTGTGAAAAACTCCATACACTGAGAAATTCAGGCTGAATATGCAGATTATGGATATTTTCATTGTACAAAAGTAAAATTATTACTGATAGTTGTAATCTTGTTTTTCAAGGTAGAGGCAGGAAGAAAATATACAGTTCTCTGGCAGTGGAGCAATACAGGCCTTCATTTGTCCTTCCCTATGTCTAACGTAATGATTTTGACTGTCAGTGCTGCAAGTTGTTTTTTTCAGCCTCAGATAATCAATCTGATTAAGTATCTTGGTGGTATTTGATATTATACAGAAAGCATTTTAAATGGCAGTGATACTTCACTGAGTTACTGATCATGTGGAAAGCTTCATTTTAATAGTCTTGGTCATAAAGCTTACTGAAAAGAATGAGGTGGATATATATATATATATATATATGTATGTAATGTATGTATATATCTTTTGGAATGAATGATTGTAGACTTACACCACTAAGAGGACTCTTTTTTATATGCTTAGTTGCTATTTGGATGAGTGAAAGCAGTGAGATTTATGCAGTTAGTCTGTATTTATTGTTACTCAGTAAAAAGGTTGAGGGAAAAATTCTTTGAATGATAACATGGTGTAGGCGAGTATCACAAGCTCAAGCTGTTACTGTCCAGTTTTGTGTTCATCAGAGATTTCTGTGAGGTAGAAAATGCCCTTGGTCAGGTTTCATACCCCTAGTGAGGCCAGCCGTACTTCAGGAAAATACAATGTTGTCTTACTTGCCCCAAACAGGTTCTTCAGCATGGTTGCAAGCCAGTTTTAACCTAGGCTTCATTATTTCCTAATTTCAGTGGTTGAATGGCTTTGCTTCAACTTATCTTATAAAAGGACACCTAATAAAATTTTCCTACTGATGTTTCCCCAGAAAAGCCCATCACTTGGCAGATCCTACTGGGACTCCCCAGGTTCAGTGTCTGCTGCGATGCCTTTCATAGCCAGGAGTCTTAGTTTCATCCTTCTTGTCTCACCTGTCTTCCCTCCCTTTCTCCCTGCAAAGTCGGTGTAAGGAAGACTAAAATTTTTCTACTTCGTAACATCAACATCAAGGCAGATATTAACTTTACAAAGGAAAAAAACCCCTAACAATCAAACCCTAAGTAAACTTAGTTTCTAGTGAAAACCTTCATTCACCTTCCTCAGCATTTAAATAAAATGCCACAGTGTGCCTGGTATGTGAATAAATGCAGATCTGATTTAGCTTCCTGACTACAGCAGAAAAAAATTCATGCATACTTTCTAAGGAATGGTTATTTAAAAGTAATGTGGTTTTGTTGGAGCATGATTATATATTTAACAGGAAACTAGGTTGCAGTCTTTATGACTAACTCTTATTACTACCTCTCCCTTGGTTTCCAGGATATGATGACTATAATGCTATATAAAATCTTCAGGTAGATAGCATCATCTTGGACAACTTTATTTTTTGCCCTATGGTATCGCTGTTTAATCATTATTTTGTAAAGAAATATATTAAATTCAAAACCTGTATCAATATAATGTTTTCATTTTCCTTCTAACTTATTGTTGTTAGTTCTCATGGACCATAGGAGGATGGTTAATGCGGCCATATCCTGAGGTGTTTTTAGTGCTTCATGTGCACAACTACAAAGTGTAACAGGAACATACGTTTGATGTAGAGGAAAAGCACTGGCTTTTTAAATCAGATAGACATACCAAAATAATTAAGTCTGAGATGAAATCAAGCAGGGAATTACTGGGAAGATTTTTTTTTTCCTGCTATGTATATTTTTATAATACTTTATTGACAAAGGTAAGTATATAATAAATACCACTTATTGACCCCATGTCATTTGCTGCTTAGGAACTGTATTTACATACAGTAACTGTAAAGGATTGCATGAGTTATTACTCAGAACTCAAGGTAACTCTTTCAAAAAGCCTTGTGTGGAAAAGAAATAATTTGGGATCTGTCCTACACAGACTTTCATTTGAGACTCAGAAGCATTAAGCATGAATACTTTTCTGTGGACCACCAGCCCCATTCAATTACTTTGGTAGCAATGCAGATGCATGTATTTTATGATTGTTCTTTAAAATACCAGGAATGTTGCTGCCAGTGTGCCTTTTACTGTAGTATATTACCATGATTTGACAGCTGACAAAACAAGCATGTGAAGGCTGACATTTGTGCCAGATGTCTTTCATTATATATTTTTATAGGTTTAATTTTTCATGTGTGCACTTTATATTGGCAACTTTAATATATTTTGCAGATGAAGCTTAATTGTTTTTCTTTTATGCACATTTATATTTTAGTAGATTAAAATTTTACCACAAAATGTATTTGTAATTTAAATTGCTGTGCAGAAAGTAAAAGCGTACCAAAACATGACCTAAAAAGGTTCAGCCATTCTTTAGGCTTTAGAAAAAGGAGTGAAAAGTACCTTATTTTGGTAGAGAGGCTTTTGATCCCCTGAAGAGCTTAACACTATTTTTATTGTCTTTTGGTGTCCCTTGAGAAACTCATGTGATGCTGCTTTAAGGAACAGAGTCCTGTTATCCATAATCAAGTATATAAATTAATTTTTTTTCCCCACTGATTTAGCCAGATTCTGTTTATTTTATGGCAGTTTATGAATCTGTGAAAAAAAACAGGTGAAGGTGAAGTATCTTCTGCCACTTGGTTTCCTAATACATCTGGGAAGTGCCTCCTAAAGAACAAACTAAATGCAGCAGAGTCCTTTGGTCCCATAGCTCATGCTATATGTTTATACCAGCTGTCAACCCCTTTTCACAAGAATATCTTAGAAAATGATAGCAAAGAACCATGGTTTAATGCTTTAGCAAGTGTCAGAAGTAAAGCAGGGGTAGCGTTAAATCAGATTTTTGTTTTCTTTTTCTCAAAAATAGTGAGATATTTGATATATGCTTGTTATATATGAGGATGAGATTATGGTTTTGTAAATTTTTTTGCAAACTGTGTTGATGAAAGGGAGATTGTGAAATAAGGAATGGCCAGTGATATGGTATTTTCCTGTGGTGACAGGAACTCAAGATGTAAAATTGCCAATTTTCTCCAGTCAGGTTAGGGGTTTAAACAGCTATAGTAAGCACCAGGGTGGACTGTTCAGTGCATTGTCTTGGAGTGATACTCTCATCCTCACTCCAAGGTTCATCCTAAATCTTGTTTTAACAGGACTCTCATGAGAATTTCTTTTGTGGGAACTTGCTCTTGGTAAGTTAGCTTTTTGATGAATGCTGTTAGAGAATGAGTGCTGCTAACCTGAAGTTGAGCAGTGTGCAGTTGCAGCAATGATCCCTCTTCCTCACTCTGTTGCGGTGGAAAGATAAGTGGAGAGGAACAGAAACTGGGTGCTATCACCCTAATACATTTACGGTCCTCTTGCAAATGAGATTTGATTCAGGAGAAAACAAAATGGTGGGGACAACGAACTTGTGGTTACAGCCATAAGATGGTGAGGGAGTCCACTGAAGTCTGCTGAAAATGATAGAACAAAATTTCATGAGTATTTTTAAAACAATAAATGTAATTGTTGACTCATTTATGTATTTCCTTTTACATAATGTCCCACCCACATAGACACACTTGTTTTGCTCCACTGTACTTTGCGAGACTCTATTTGTATCTAATATTGTTGCTGTAATTCTGTCCTTCCCTCTCTCAACTTCTCCCTTAAGAGCTTTCAGATAATGGTTTGAAATGTTAATGCTTCTCTTTTTGAAAAAATATTTTTCCTCAGCTTTCCAAATGAGCACCAGTTTGAATTGTACATATGATACTTGTCATTTTTCTACATTTAAGAAACCAAATGGAGTGCTCTCACCCTTTGTTTCCCTTCAGTAACAGAAGCCATAAAAATTAATAGGACCTAATTTGTGCCAGCATTACAAACCCGAGAACATTATCTGCATACACTTGAACACCATTCAGAATTTTAGTTTTATGAAAAATCTTATCTCCCTTTCCTAAATCCAGAATTTATATGCATTTTAATATAACACAATCATGGAGATAAATGAAGAGAAGGGTGTGGAAGGGCATAAAAATGAGAATTTTGAACTGCAGAAGGCTTTAAAAACTTTTAAAACATGTTTATTCTACCCAAGTGAAAAATGCTTTTGGCAAAGAAACTATTATGGCATGTTAGATCTGTTGTAAATATATTAATTTGACTATGGATACTGTGATGGATATTTTTATAACCATACTTTAAGAATATGTTTTATTTTAAGATACTGCAGTCTCAAAGTACATAAATTTCTGTTGCACTGTTTACATCAGTAATAGCCAGGAAATTCTAAATTAAGACTGACACTTATTTTTCATGCTCAGGTATGTTCTAAGGTTTCTATTTCTCCTAAATTAAGAGCTGAAACAGTAAGTTCAGTAGTCACAAATTTGTGTTTTAGCTTGGCATTTTTTCAACATAATGATGTGAATTAAGTGTTTATATACTTTCCATATATCTCAGGATTTGGTCCATATAAGAAGGTAAAAATCCAGCCTCTTAATTCAAATAACCAAATAAATAAATTGTCATAAAGTCTGGCAGAAGTGGAAAGATAGGGCTATTGCATCTAGTGCTGTTCTACAAATTAAATGAGTGTTTAGCGCTCTCCCAAGTGTAATACACAAATGGATGTTACTGAAATATTACCAGGCACTGTTATTACCAGGCAAAAGATTTAAGAGAAAAAACCTTTAGAGTAACAATTGTGCTTTTCACATAAATGCCTTGTATTCCTCTGCATGTTGTTTTCCTGTCCTTTTTCTATCTACTGGTGTTACATCACTTGCACACTTGGTTTTTAAGGGCTCTTGTGAAAGTATCACTCTATTACTTCCAGCTGAGTAAGTACTCAGTTGCACCTCATAAGGTTTCCAAGTCACGTCTTGCAACAGTGACAACCCTGTTAGGAAAACAACTGAGTTTTCAAAGCCCTGTTCTTGTTCTCATGCACCATGTTAGCGATGCTCAGAGCTGATTGTGGGCCTATCAATGAATGATGGTGCCGTAATTTCAATTATTCTATCCAGCGGTGATGTCAATGTTGATTGGTTTTCAGATACTAATTCTGTTCTTTAATATAGCTGTTGGCCACATGTGCTAGCTCATCCTGTTAAGGAATGGCCTTTGGGGAAAATAAGTCCTGAATCATTTTGGCCTGGAGTTATGCATTTCCTAGGAACTGTAACATTAAAGAAGAAATAAGTGGACAATTTCAAAGGCAATGACAAAGTACCACTGGCCTATGTCAGTGAAATAAAACAGCCTTTTGTACAGCAGAGTATAAGGCTTATTTCCTCAATCCCATTTGATGAAATCTGTCTTGTCCTTAAGTTTTTAAACAAAGTTCCTGGGCCATTCAAAGTTTGTCAGTAGTGAAAAAATGTTGGAAGGGATATGCAAGATGGTTTTTCTTCTAGTGCCAATTCTACTATTCAACCTTAATGTCAACAACTTTTGTCACCAAGAATGTAATTTAACCAATAGCAGAGTAAAATCTCAGCCCAGCTGTCCAGAGATGATTCCTTTGCTGTTGTAAATTAGTGGGAATTCTTCTGAAAGAAGCTTTCCACATCGGGAGTGCTTTGGAGAGTATCAATGCAGGCTTCAGCTGCCTTTCATTTGCCTGTCTTAACTGTATGTTATGTCTATCTTTGCTCCCAGAAGTTGTGTGTAAATAATTACCTGTCATCCTACAAATAGTCCAACAGAGCTGTGATTGGAATGCCATCTTTGAATGCGCTGTACACAAAAGGACAAGCAGTTTTTCTGTGTACTTGGTTGTATTTGAAATGACTTTTTGCTGGAGTTTTCCTTTGTGCTGTTGTTCTTCGACACTGTAATTTCGGAAAACTGCCATACGTAAAGTTCAAATCCTCATGGTAAATTACTAGTGCTCTTAAGTGTATTTTTTTAACATTTTAATATTTTATGCTGAATTATGGATGTTTGATTTATTTATCTATCTTCAGCCAAACATTTTTGTCTGATAGGGCCAATTTCATGATCTGCAGGGGAAAGTATGTTTAATTTAAGATCCAAGGACACTTGTGAAGGACATGTATGTGTGTGAATGTTCAAAGATAGAATTAAGAATAAATCCTCTGGGGGTTTTTTGTTTGTTTGTGGTTTTTTTTTGTTTGTTTGTTTTTTTACTTTTTTAGACTACAAAAATGTATTTTAATGGGTTTCCTTAATACTGCAGTGTGTGGCAGCTTTCTACTGTTTTTGTTCTACCTTGTTCTTAACCTGCCTTGCATTGCATCTTTCTTTTGCTTTGGCTCTTATGAAATATGAGAGTCAGATTTCTAGTGTACAGCGTGTTGGAACAGGTTTTTCTGCATTGCCTTTCTTTCCATTTGTGTATTTGGGTACACGCAGGTTTGAGAGTTATGTACCTTTGCTGATTAGAATATTTAATTTCTTTGCAGGCTTAAAAAGATTTACTTCTGTAAATCAATATAAATTTACCTGTCTTGAGCTTAATTTGTAGTTGTCACACATTTTTGTACTTTTGATAGATATGACCTGCTTATTTCAAATTAACTCTTGGGCAGAAATCAACAGTACTGAGAGGGAAAGACCTCAGCCAAACCAGGTATATATTCCAGTTGATGAGGTGGCTAACATTTTCTGCTTACTATCATAAGTACTTCAGAAATATATGACCTTGTTTTCACATAAAAACTGGGTTCAAGGCTACAGCCTTGGATATTTGCTGGGGTTTTTTAAAATTTCCTTCCCTTCCCTCCCACCTTTTACAAAACACTTATTATTTTTGTATGTGCAAGCCGTAATGAGGTTTCTGGAGTTCAGGGGTCAGGGTGCTCTTCAGCTTGGCAGTAGAACTGTGTATTTTAAGTTCTATATGCATATGGAGTTTTCTTCAAGTATAAATTGTGGGTGTGGTAGTGTTTGTTTCTGATGGCATTTTGAACACATCTACTATCATAAGGATATGCTTGAGTTTTCTGAAAGCATTAGTTGAAAGAATGAATTCCCATGGCATTTCTAGTATATATGCAAGACCTTTTAAGCCCGGTATAGGAATCTGTGATTTTTGTGTTCTGAGTGACTGCAAGGAGAAACGTTCTGAAAATCTGTTCGTACTGCTTTTCTCTCGTGATATTTTTACGTGGTGTCTCCTAAAACCTCTCATTTGCTGTTTTAAGATAAGCCAGAAGAAAAAAATTATCTGGTAAGTCTGTAACTTAAAGTTTGCTTTGTGAAGTTAGTTGTTTAGAGGACTCTAGTATATGTTTTATAGTTTCACATAAGCAAACCAAAATCATGCCATCTTTGACAGTTACAGCAGTTGCTCCAGTGGTCAAGGTTTCTAATACCTCTGTTACACACTTTCTGGCGTTGTGTGGTGAGCATTTTAGTTACTTACTTTGACTTAGTCAATTATTCCTTTGTTTGTTTGTTTAAGAATTTGCCCTTGGATATATTCTGAGCTAATAGAAGAACTAGAAATGCCACCTTTTTTTTTTTTTTTTTTCTTTTTTACTGCNAAGAAGAAATAAAAATGCCCCTTTTTTTTTTTTTTTTTTTTTTCTTTTTTACTGCTAAGGTTCTTAAAAATGGCGGCAGTAATGGTTTGTTCCTTGACCTGTGTTACTGGGACATAAAGAACTCTTTAGAGAATTTTTTAAAACTTCTGTAATTATAACTGTGCATCAGTTTGTTCATTTAAGAAACCAGGAAGAGGCATGTTTGTTGCAGCAGCATTCACCTGAAGAGTTGCTGGCTGCCAGTCCTGTGCTTAGTTCTGTAGCTTTTGCTGCTTGTGCAAAGATATTGATCTTTGGGGTGTTGAGCAATCTTTGCCAGTTGCCCCTTTGTACATTGCAGAACATGTCAGACACAGGATATGTTGCCCTGGAAGAGGACTCATTTGTCAGGAGGCTTCATATTCTCCCATTTGGGGCTTTTCTGAAGGATTTGAAGCACAGTTTAAGTTTTGCAGGGAAATTCAGCCAGTAATCTCAGTCTTAAGTTTTAACATATGTCGTATTACCTGTTGAACATATAAGACAGACCCGATGAATTCAAGCTGTTACTTGAAATCCTAGTTCACAAGGACACTTACTTCCGGAACTGAAATTTACTGCAGTTGTGTGACAGAGAATAGAAATGAACATGCTACTACTGTATGTACTTGCTACTAATAGCATAAGTTGATGGAAGCACAGTGTTTACATAGAATAATACTACTTGGAATAACAATTTGGGGAAGAAATCTCTTTACTTTTTTTTTACAAAAAATTATGAATTCTGAAATCAAGAGAGTGCTGACATGCCTTTTCACTTTATCACAGAGTAGGAAAACCTTGTTCTGTTTTTTTTTTAAATTTTTATTAAATTATGTACAAATCCTGTGATTACTTGATTTACTAGATTATCTTTAAAACCTTTTTGACTGCCCAGAAGGGATGCACTGATGTGGCACTTGCCATGGTTGTAGGAAAACCCAGAAAATGATGCTTTGCATGGCCAAGGGGAACCTTGCTGTGTGTTCTGTTGATAACAGAACTTAAACGCAAAGACCTTTAACTCCCCAGGTATAGCTGGTGTTTGAATGGTGCATGTGTTACATAGGGAAGTTGTGCTGGCAGAGGCAGAGTACACAGAACAGCATTCCACAGAACTTGTGACTTTGTACCCAGAAAGTGTTTAGCAACATGTAGAGGTTGTAACAGCAAACATTTTAACTAACTTTGAAAAAGTTGCTATTACAGGAAGAAGTTAAAAATTTGATCATAAGTACTTTTAAAAATTTTTTAAGGAAAAGAAAAAGCTTTATTCTTATTCTGTGGTTTTGTTTCTGTGTACATGTGCAAAGGTTTTGTCTCTTCTTTAGTATAAGAGTTCACCATGTTGGCCATAATGGATGATTGGTAGCAGTAGTATTTTATATATTATAAACAGCAAAAAGAGTTAAAGATACAGCTAAGAGGAAAAAAGCCAGATTTTGACAGTGCAATGTAAATCTGACTATTCAGTGCAAAATACAGTCTGAAATGTGCATATGTACTTACTGCCAGTCTTAGGTGTGTGTCTTGGCAAAGTGCATTGACTTTTATCAGGTGAACAAAGTAAAAGGTAAACTCAGTAGGTACCAGGAAGACTAGAAGCTCAGTTCTGGAGCAGTGTATTATTACCAGGATGTAGTAGTTATGAGGCTATAAGAAGTCTAATAGCAATAATGATAGTGAAATTGTTAACAATTTGAAATCCCTTAAGCCCCTCTGGAATTGGGTGAGACTATTTGAGCAGCATCCTTTTCTCCCTTTATAGCTCTGCAGTCAGGTTGTCTTTAGCCATTGATTTTATTCCAGAATTTTTTAGCAATAGAACAGCTCTCCTCCTTCAGTATATTCAAGACCCCACTGTGTATTTCTAATGGAGATGTACAGGAAAAATACTCTACATAGAACTGTGTGCCAGCCAAGGCCTTTTGGAGCAATGTTTGGAAACTGCTGCTTTTAAATATTTATTTCTAAGCCTGTAGTATAACTTTTTTGGCCACTGCATGAATATGCATTTTAAGTGTTAGTACTGTAAAAATCATAACACTGACTGTCATGATTTTCTTCTTAGATAAATCTTCTACTATTACAGCATTTCCCCAACTTTTTAATGTTTAGTCTGCTATACTGGAAAATGTACGATTTTATACTTGAGTAACTGTACATGCGGAATCACTTAAAAATGAGAATAAATACATTTCCACATATGGGCTTTTCATGGGCCCCGATTTTCAAACAGCAATTAAATAATTTATTTTTTTTAAAGAAAACACATAACATTTAAGAGAGTAATATACCTTTTGTTAAATAGGGTTATCTCCTGAGCTGGAAATTAGGCATGCTAGTTTTTTTTCCTTGATTCAGCATTAATAAAATGTGATCAAACTCACCTTTTTTAACTGCTCATTATGAAAATATCAACTTTAGCATTGTCAAAGTACAATTGCAGAACTGCAAACAGTAACTTAAAAAGGTTAATATGGTTAATTTGATTTTCCTGTTCAGATTGAAAAGGGGTAGAATGACATCTGAGTTCCTTGTATACTGAGAGCCTTCAGGTTTTGGTTCATGGTTTCTCACTCATATTTCATCGAGAAGACTAGATATACTTGAAAATAGTGGCATTTTTTCAGTCTGACTATAGTGTGACATTAGCAGACCTCTTGAATCTAGTGGCTTTTGGCTTTTATTTTTAAAGGCAATTTCTTGTTATGTAATTATTTCATTGTGTTCATGTTGAGTTGAAACCTGGTATGCTGGGTGTGTGCCCAGATTGCCCACGATAGCTATACATGCAGGATACCAGATGTGCACAGCTGCCTAGGGCTGGTGCATGTGCTTTGCACTCCAACTGAAATACAGCAGATAAGGCAGCATCAGCTGTGCCCTTGTCACAGATGGCTCTGCTCTCATCTTTACCTGACTGTAGTTAGGAATCACTTTTGCTAGGGAAGTTTTAGTTTAGCTCTTTGTTTTTACCAGGGCGTAAGGCATAAACTGTTGGCTTTTGTTTTGTGGTACCAAGGTCTGTGTTTGACAGCAGTCAGTAGGTGCTTAACCTGAGAATGTCCATATGTAAATTTTGCCCTGCAGACTGTCCTTTTCTAGGCACCCCTGTCTTGTCATCTTCCCAGGCTGTATGTCTTTCCTGGGTGCCAAGCGAATGCTAGGCTGCTGAGGTGCTTGAGGTTGTGTGTGTGCTGGAGGGTGCTGTCTGTGACGGCACCTGATTTTTGCATCTCATTATCACCAGAGAGAGCAGGTCCTGTCTTGTTGGTGGCCTTGGGGCAGCCCTAAACAAGCAGGGTAGTTAAAGCCAAAGTATTTGGTCTTTGAAATGCCTCTTACTGTATGACAGTTATTCAGCCTGTTTTCTAGCATTCCACCCCTCCTCTTTTCTAAGCTCTCCATGGAGACTTTGTGGGAACGCTGTGAGGCTTTCTGAGACATCTGCAATACCTGCCTAAAATGATTCTTAGTGGAAAAGTTCATGAAGAGCTGGTGTGAACTCTGAGATGCCATCTCAGTAACAGAATCCTTTGCTTTGAAGTTGTCTCTGTCACATGTTGTGGCTGCAAGAGCAGGGGATCTGTTGATTGAAAGAAACTTCATGCTATGAAGAAATACTCTGACCCACTTCATCTGTCTGTCTGGGCTAGTGGTTTCTCCTTTTCTCTGAAGCAGGAAAGATCAAAGATCTCCAGGTGTGACCCTGCATTATTTGCTGTCATAGAGCTGGCTAAACAAGGGGATAAGAGAACTCATGAGGGTTACTCTAAGCAGGCACACCTCCTGTGTCAAAATTGCATCAGTTCTGTGAGGTTGTTAAGGATTACATACCTGGAAGATTACATACCTTGGAGTCAGTACTGACTGAATCAAAGTATGACTGTTTCTGCGATGTTAATGTTGAAATGCTGGTACTTGTTGCTTTCTTCTTCTAAGACAGCTTGGTGTTTGGTGCAGGTCTGAAATGTTCCAACAACATAGTTTTATTCTCCATGTATGTCTAGTCTCTGTAGCAATGAAAAAGTGCTACTTTTTCATTCACTTTCTTCACATCTCTTGAAGAAATTTCCTTGTTAAAGATTCTTTAGTTTGGGAAGTCTTATTGCTTTCCTCTCCTGTTGCATAAGAATGTCTGATGGAGCACAGGACTGAAAGGGTCTGCCTTGCAAAATCGTCGGCCTTTCTCCTTGACTTCTTGGACACCTGAATCAAAAGCAGTCATCTTTGAAAGGCCTAGGAATATTCCAGCATTTTGTGTGCTGAGGTCCCTGATTGCTATATGCAGGACTTCGTCCAGCTTTCTGAAAATTCCTGTTGAGGTATGATGGATATCGTATGGGAAGATCCCAGTTTTCTTTGATATTCCATAAGTGAGCTACTGTGCTATTCAAGTCTTGTTCAGCTGTTCTCATTAATGTGCATACTATGAACTGTAGCAGGTCTGTCTCCCTTTTAGAATTGCATAGAAGAGCAGATAGCAGTTATCAGTTTTTCTTTAAAAAGTGTAAACACTTCTTTGAACATTTTAATCACACCACTGAGAACCACTGATCTCTAGCCTGCAGTAAGGTTATGTGAATATAAATAGAGTTGGGAAGAAGTTTTTCTTGAAGAGTCTGGTGACTGTGTTCAGGAAAGCCTGTTTCTTTCAAGTGGCTTTGGTGCCTTATATGTTTAATAGTCCAAACTCTGTAGCAGGGCATAAATGTCCAAATAGCATTTGGTGGGCTCATCATAAATGAAAAACCTACTTACGTGGTTGTTGCATTTAGAGACTGTGGAGTCTCCATCCTTGGAGATACTCAAGACCCATTTGGACCTTGTCCTGTGCAGCCTACTCTGTGCTGACCCTGCTTTGAGCAGCATGTTGGATTAGATGATTTCCAGAGGTCCCTTCTAACTTCAGCTTTTCTGTGTTTCTAGAGTCACAGTGTTTCCACTGTAAATTTCCCCAGTTTGGGAGTAAGGGTGGAATGGCAGGGTTGAACTCCATGCAAATTGAAGCAACAAGAAGAAAATTTCAGACAGTATTGGCCCCGCTTTCAGATGATCTCTCTGATCTGGTAACACCTGCAACCCTGAACTTCCGTGAGGTAGGATCAGTTGAAACCTGCAGCTGCGGATGAGAGCCATGGCCGATTTCCACAGTATACCCCTTGTACTTCACTCAGTGTGATCAGCTCTGCTTTTGAGTCTAAAGATGGACCTGTTCTGCCTCTTCTGTCTGTCTTGTGACTGGAAAGGATGGAAGAGAAGTTGATACGACATGGGGAAATTGAAAGTGGGACAATTGTCAATAGATTCCCCCCCTCCCCCCCCCCAGTCCAAGAACTAGGGGCACTAAATAAAGTTACCAGTGCTTCTTAAACTATGTATGTCCTTCCATTTGAAGCAGAGGGAGGTAGTTTGCATCCTGCTCTGATGGTACCATCATTTGTAAACTGTCTTGTAGCATAAATTTTGTTCTGTGCTTCTCTGTTCTGAAGGAGGAGGGGAGGGGGGGAAAAAAAAAAGGGGGAAAAAAAAAATTTGGGGTTCAGGGTTCCCTAGACCAAAGATTTAACTCTGGGGGGAAAAAAAATAAAAAAAATTGGCATCTTGGGGAAGAAAACATTTTGCTGGGAGAAGTCTTCCTATGGCAATTAATTCAGAGTACGTGAGTGAGAGTAACTTCTTTACCTGGAAACTGCTACAGTGGGAGGATCCTGCTCTACTTGTATATAGTTGCTGTACTTATTTGCCTTTTTCAGACATTTGTATGTTGTTTTTCTTCACAATAAAGAATATAAAGTTAATGAGGGAGTGGTACTACATAAGTAAAAATCCTTAATCATAATGCATTTGCATGACATGGTAGAATATCCAAAGCAACACTGATGACTGTCAGCCTACCATTTCCCATGTTCCACAGTCTTGAGTGTGTAACCTAATTTACATTCTCTAATAATTTGTGCTGGAACATTCCTGGGTTTAATAAGTGGGAAGCAATAAGGTTTTAAGTTTGAATTGTAGCACTGATGTCTTAAGAGTGTTCAGCTGAACGACAACATTGTCTGATGTCAGCCTTTGATAGAATGAATTGTTTGATTTAGATTCTAAGTTGTTTGGATGGGCAAGAAAAATCCTAGTCGTGACTGGATCTGCAGTCTTTTAGATCATCCAAGGCTTAACAAAATGATTCTCTTTATTACCGTCCTGTGGAGTGTCACCTGCTATAGCTGCATGCTGATTCTGTTTTTTTAGGATCAGTGTGTCATGGTTGGAGGTATCAGATCTTCTGACCTGCATGGTGACTTTTGGAAGGTAAATTGAGAGGATGCAGAGGAAAGAGTGTTTTGCTGACCAGTTAAAATGATTTTGGCATTTCCATTGCTGCTTCGGTGGTGAAATCAGCCCATATAACTGCTGGCTCTGACTATGGTTTGCTGCCAAATATTTTGCAGGAATGCAAGAGAGGAGGAAAATTTGGATTTTAACAGTATATACATCATCCAAAAGTGAACGGAATTTCATGGGACAAAATGAAAACAGTTATATAGCCCATGGGGATTTCCTCTACTGAATATCAAAGGTATACTGTAAACCACTGAGGTGTAGGCACTTCTGCTTGAAAAGCTTTCAAGATCCTTTATGATGAAAGGAGTTAGGCAGCTGAAATATAAGGGTTTTGAACAAAGTCTCATTAGAAGGTACATAGCAGTGTTATTTGCAATGTCCCATTGACCTCAATAGGTCTTTGTTTTATTTCTTTTTTTCATTGTTGCTGTTTGACACTGAGACTGTATTGAAAAGATACTGTGATTTGATGTTTTTGGGTATGCCTGGCATTTTCATCTCAGTGGCCTGGCTCACACTGGGCCAAATTCAACTTTGACAAACAAATGTCCTAAAAATTACTAGAGAATTCATTCTTTTAAAAGCAAATACTGAAATTACAGGGTTTTGCATGTCATGGTTTCTGAAGTTTTAGGCATAATAACCTTTTTGGTAGATGTTTTCATTCTAGTGTGTGTGTATTATGTACTTAACTGTTGAACAAAGAATTATGATGTGCGCTAGAAGATTATAGTGTTTTCCACTACCCTGCAAACTACAGAAATCACTACCCTGCAAACAGTAGGCTTGAGAATAATAGGAAACCCCTGCTGAGTGCCATTAACTTCCCTAGTAAACCTTGCAAGACAGAGGCTTTAATTCTGCATAGGGTCTTTGAGAATGACCAAAATATTTGCGTAAAAAGGAAAAAAAGGGGAGTTAAAGGATCTCTGAATTATCTGCTCCTGATTTTCATTAAACTTCTCAGATATCTAGAATGTCCATCTCCAATTTTCAACTTTAGTGGACATGGGCCACTTCATCCAAAACCTGCAACTGGCAGGCACATTGCAGTTTGAAATTTATTGCTTCCCTAGATAACCATGCTGAAAACCAACAATTTTATTCAAATTGTAAAAGGCAAATATATTTAATAATTTTGTAATGGAAGTTAGTTTGTTTGGTGTCTGTAGATTTAATCAGGATACAACTGGAATTCTCTTAATCTCATCTAGGAAGCACCTTCAGTGACTAATTGAAGCTTGACTTCTGGAGTGGTGGTTTAGAGATCTAAGAGTCAAACAGTTAATGAAAACCAAGCTGATGAGGAGTGCTGCTGAAGTCTGAGAAGTTTTACAGCTTTCATTTAAAAATATATGAAAAATTTGAAATTATTCAGGATTCAAAAAAACTATACTTCAGTGGTCTTTCAGTCAATTTTTTTCCTTTGTATTTCTCTGAAGTTAAGTAAGCAGATATGTTTGTAATTAATCTTAACGACTTAAAGCTTTTCAGAACATGAAATTCCTGAAGGTTACACATTTTACTGATGGCAGCCATTCGTATAATGCCGCTGGTAAACAAAATACAGAACGAGTTGCAGGTAAAGGAAAACTGAGTTCTTTGTCAGGAATACCACCTCCACTGAGTTTTTAGCTGAGCTGCACCAAGGGCTCCACAATTACGCAGTGGAACAGCAAGTGGTTTTTTTTTTCACCAGCCTGGCCAATATAATCAACATTTATGTGAACAAATTACAGATAACTGCAGCAGGATTGTCTCTGCTATTTAACCCGTGATCTCTAGAAGCTCAGTGCACATGTGTTGTCAAGAAATCAATGGCAGTACTACAACCCACTTGGGTATGTAAGGAGAGGTGTTAGTTGTCTAAATGGAGTTGGAATCAGGTTTGTTACAGTCAAGTTGACTATGGGGTTGCTTGAAGACATTTCTCGAATACCCCAGCTTATGTTGCATCTGGTTAGGTGAAACAGGAATAGTATTCTTAAGCAGCTGCATATTGATTCTCACCAACACCTCCGTCCCCACGTCCCCACTGCATATTGTAAGGATAAGCTAAAGTAAAAATATATACAGTAGTAGTGTTTTAGTAGAATGTACACAGATAACAGTAAGAAGCATAGAGGGTCTATACGCAGAGGTCTTGGCTCCCATTGCAGCTAGACTGGCTGTGGCACAGCAAAATTACATACAGGAATGTAAGGAATTAAAAGTCATAAGATTACTAGGAATTATAAGACTCAACTGTGTGTGACTATAAAAGAACATTTTAATGCTTTATTAAAATCAACAGTTAAGCACAACTTGCTGAAAAAGATAAGACCTAGAAAAATCATAACCCAACTTAATAGCACACGTTTTCTGAGCAGCAGTATGAGTAAAATAACTCTTGAATCTGTGCTCTTAATAAGAATCCAGTGGTGGAGTTGTGTAGCAAAGAAAACTCCCTCTGAGACCTTTATTTAGCAGCTAAATCTTATGAAATTATGCATTACTTGATATATGAATCAAATGAAAACAAAAGGAAGTAGAGAATTAGAACAAGCAGACTAAACTGAAGCGATAAATTGGAATAAGCAGACTAAACCGAACATTTAATACTTGTATTAACTTGAGTTCAGCACAGGTTCTGTATGTGTAGGACTGTGAGCTTACTAGTTGAGCTGTCTTGTTTGAAGCTAATGGTTAATAGCTTTAAAGTTGATTAACTTGCCATACCAGTCTCGCCATACTTTTGTTTTTCTCAAACTAGATGAAAGGTTTCTTTAAGTATGGTTACTGTAGTACTGCATTCCTGATGATGCTGGTAGGTAATGACATTCTTTGTTGTAGAAATCAGGAAATGTGGGTTGAGTCTCTGGGATCTGTGTGGCTGGAGTATGAAAATACTCTGTTCTAAATGGCAAGGTCTTGCTGGAACAACTTGGTATGTATCATTGTGAATAAAGACTACATGTCTGTAGTTTTTGCTTTTCGGATTAATTCATTTGCTTGCTGTAATGCTAATTCAGTTCCACCCATGTGAAAATACTGCTAAAACTAAAAATGTATTTTTGTAATAAGACTTCTCGTATTTCTTAGTGTGCTTGGTATGGGCATCTCACTTNTCTTTTCAGAATACAAGCACAGGTTCTGGTTGCTTAAATGGGCTGATATTTACAAGGAATTAATTTCATTGTACTAATTAAAACAACCCTTGTTGTATGCAGCCTTGTGTTTCCGTTTGACTTTTTAATTTAAATACAAAGAAATTATTCCTAAATGTTTACGTAATAGAATGTTTGCCATAAAGTGCATTAAATGTCTACCAAGCTCAAATGTGTGAGACTTTCTTGCCTGTTTGGCTTGTTTATCTAAGTTCTTGGTGAAGTGTGGGTGGGGCAGAATTGGCATTGGAGACTAATCACAAATTCATAAGTCTTTCTCTAATGTAACTGAAATATTAGGGTCCTTGGTGTTAGAAATTTCGAGTGTTTATTGAAAAGCAAGGTTAACTTCACTGAAGTGATGTTGATGCAAATTCCTAAATCAAATACCTGTGTAGTATGGTGAATTTTAATGGAAGGTCCTAAGGTTACTTGTTCTATGTCCAAAGGAAAAGTTTTCTGTGGAAATACTGCCCCTAATACCTCTTGAAGGTGCTGCTTGGGTTGAGAGCATCATGGAGTCTCCTTCTTAACCTATAGTCTCTCTACTAAGTATTGCATCCCTTGAAAACTTTGTTATGTACTGATGTGTTATATCTAGCTGCATTAAGGACCAGCTCCTCAAGTATGATCGGAAGGATAAGGTGTGTAGTTTAGTTCTGTGGAAAAAAGTTTAATCCTATCTAGAAAATGATAGTTGTTTGCATGAGAAATGTTGCAGTTTAACTCCTGCCTGTCCATGTTCATTATTAAGTAGTTGTTATGCACTTCCATGTTCTAAGCTGTGTCCTTTGGTGTAAAAATGTAAATAGAAAGATCAAACCTTACAGCATTCCTGAACAGATTGTTGTCATTACAGTGTGTGTACAGGCACTTCTGTGGAACGTCTCTTAATGTGTTCCTCATTTCTTCTCAAGAAAGTCATCTAGTTTTAGCATGATGAATTTACTGAGAAAGGCTGGTGATTTTAGTTTCCATGAAGACTGAAATATAAATAGAATGTGCTAAGGAGTTAAACAATAGCATTCCTATGTAATGTGCCTATCCTCTCCATCTTTCCTGGATGGAAATAGGGAATTATCCCACAAAGATGTGAAAAGAGACCAGAAACATGTATTTGTTGTCTGCTTTTGAGACAGATGGCAAAACTTCATTTTCTGCAAGTTTACTAGACAAGAAGTTTTGAGGAATTATACTTTGGTTCTACAATGACCTTTCAAATAAACTTTTAATATAAAAAGGAATCTGGAATTTCTTTCGTATTGCCTGTATAGCCCCTACCCACTCCCCCCAGTTCTGCAGAATGATGAAAAAAACCCCTTGGATTTGTAGTTTTTCCAGCTACATTGTCCTTCAGAGGGAGTGAAATCCCCAGCATCCTCACTCAAACTTTCTCTTCTGTAAAATATAGACCAAAATTGTGCACATGAAAGCACTACAATAAATAGTTGAACACAGCTATTATTTGGCAAGAGAGCTACAAATGTTGAGTGAATTCATTATGGATAAGAACTTTAAAAAGAGGGTGAGTTAGAATATGACAGTTGGAATTGTGGAAATAGATTGGAAAAATAATATTCCTGATTGTCCTACAAAATGGCAAGATGTCTATCCTTCTAGTCTGTATTTGTTTATTCAGATTTTAAGTCTTAGTTATATTTGATAGGATCTTTAGAAAGTGCTCTCGAGCATAAGTGAGATTCAGTCTTCATTTCATTGCCTTAAAAACAATTTTTTTGCCTCTATTTTGAGTACTGTGTTGATTTCCCATCTGCTTGAAGCAGTTGACTTGCAAAGGTTGCAAGCAAAGTTTGGCCATAAAGATACAACCAAATTAAAAATACAGCAGAATGCTTCTCTTGTTTTCAGATGAGTTAAAGCATTTCTTAGCTACAGCCACAATTTCTGTATGTTAAAGAGCAAGAGGCTGTGACCGTGTGCTGTTTCAGGGATGGGAAATGCTTACTGTTTTGGGGGAGTTGGGGGGGAGGCCGGTGTATTTGTTTGTTTTTCACTTAGTAGATCAATATATTAAAAACCAGACCAAAATATCAATGCCCCCATGTCCCAACCCCAAAAGTCTGCTAGGCTTCAGATTATAACTTAGTTAGAAATAGGTGCCTTCTGCTACTTGAATGAGATCTGCATATCTAACATCTCTTAAGTTTTCTAGAATGATATTAAATCTGTGAAGGAATAACAAGGTGGTGAATGTAGCACCCTCTAAAGGTTTTGTTTTCCACTTTTTTACATTACTTTTTAATTTTTTTTTTCTTATATCTTTTTGCTTCATGGGTGGTAAGAATCATGGTATTATACCCAATGTTAGAAAATCTGGCTATTTTCAAACATTATCAAATCTGGGCATTCATGAGACTGGAGCCAAAGCTTCATGACTTGCCAAGGCAAGAAAGATTCAGTAGTAAGAAAAACTGAGTACATTTTCTGTGGGAAAGCATTCAAGTCTCTGATAAGACTGGAATTCTGCTGTTGGTTACATCACTCGTGGGAAGCCACATGCATACAATTGATATCTGGCCTTAACTCGCATAAGAGAGGGCCAGTCTGTAGAAATACTTTGTTTTGGCTAGAATACTGCTATGTCTTTTCTGTTTAACTTGTGCAATATTGAAGCAAATTTGCAGGAAAATTATTATGTGTACTGATTTTTCTAAAATGTAGCTTAGAACAATCAGGACATAATTTTCTGTAGTCCACTGAAAATTCTCCTATAAAATCTAGTCTATTTGGACTAATTGGATGAGGGGAAAAGTAGAAAGCTACTAAGTATTCATTTGTTAAACTTTGTGCAGTATGGTCACTGCATTTAGTTCTGAGTTCAAACCTTGCAAGGCAGTAGTGTGGGTCAAGGGAGACTGAAATCCACATTGTTTTACTAAAGTTAAGGGGAAATAATTGAATAATTGTTCAATAATTTAATTAGGATCTTAGCATGACATTTTAAATATATAATCAGTACTTTGGATTGATTCACACTTTGAAAACTTTGCCCTTATAAGGGAGATGGATGAAAGATGAGCCTAAAAGAGGAGGCATGGTACATGCCTAACATCTTTAGAGAATCTAGCTTTTTTTAAAATAGAAATACTAAGTTAGTAAATCCTCGTTGAAATCATCTCTGAAGTAGTCTGTACATGGTGGATACTCTTACATCCTGGAGTTCTGACGTTGTTGCACCTGAAGCTGTTGTAAGAGGAGAACACAGGTTTTTGCCTGCATGGCACCCACTCTTCTCTCCAGAACCATTCACCCAGGTAGTGCTGAAATGTCCAAGGAATGAGCTGCCCTTTCTTCTCAGTTAGAATTAAAGTCTTGCTTAGTCTGGAGAAAGGGAACTCTGTCTGTGCAGTGTGAACAAGTTGTTGTTCAGTTAAACCTCAGTTTTCTGTGCACCCTGTTACATATTCCCCATTGCTGTTGTCTGTGGTAACTGCACAGCATAGGTGATGATCCCTCAGTAAAAAGCTAGGCCATCTTACAATGAATGCACAGTGCTGTGGGTGAAACACTACACACCAGGATTGCATTCGTGCTGGCTACAGGGACCTTACCTCCACTACAGAATTGTCATCATCAGTTCAGAATCAAACCAGTTACAGATAGTAACTTGTTGGAGGTTTCATCTAGAGATGTTAAAGCTAGACCTTTATAATTTAAGTGATACTGGAAGATGGTAGCCTGAGTCCAGTTAAAGGCAGAGTGTATTTTGAGTTTAACTGGCATGTATTCACTTAGCCCAATGTAAGTGTCACCGCTACTTTTTGTTAAAATAGACATTTAATCTGTTTATATTATTGCCCCTTACAGCCATTGATGCTTACAGGCATAGTGGGGTATTTACTAGGTATTTATGCTAATAAGCATGCTCATCAATCTCTGCACTCAGTTTATGTTAGGGTTGGATCTTGTCTAGTCCAGGCTTTAAAGGTGTGACCCTGATGGATTTACCTAGCTCAGTCTAATTAACACTGCTCATAAATGGAGTTAAAGTCTAGGGGGAAACTTATGCATTAACTTGTGAGGTTTAGCACTTTTTGAAGAAAAAATTGCTTTGTTTTAAACTTTAGCAAGGAGTTAATTAGGTCAAAACAGATAACAGATCCACTATCACTCTTGATTTCCAGAAAAAGCAAGAATTTTGGGCTCTCTGTGATGCAGTGCAGCTTCTGTTCTCATCAGCTTTTGAGAGTTGTAGGTAGTACAACACAAATGGGATAAAAGGTGTTATGCTGTCCCTATATATTACAGAATCAGTTATGTTGGAAAAGGCTTCTCAGAGTCCAGCCTTTGATCACCACCTTGTCAACTAGATCATGGCACTAAGTGCCACACTGTCACTTCTTGAATACCTCCAGGGATGGTGACTCCAACCACCTCTCTGGGCAGCCCTTTTTAATGTTTAACAACCCTTTCCCTGAAGAAATTCTTCCTGATGTCTAACTTATCAAGATACCCTTCTCTTACAATGAATTTAGCGACCACTGAAAACTTAAAAGTTCAATGTTTAAACTTGGTTTTGCATTAAAAGCAATTATTACGATAAAGCTATGTGCCTGTCTTAGGATGTCATCACTTGTTAGTTTTCAATTATCAGCCCTTTTCAATAAATATTGGCAAGTATCTCAAAGGGAAGAGGATTAAATGTCTCAAAGACATTTATAACAACAGCAAGTTAAGTAAAGGAGAGAGACTTTATTAGTACCTGAACTCAGGAAGAAAAGGCGTTAGATCCAAAGCATTTATTGTAGGTTAGGGTGATTTCATCAATACCTAAAGCATGGGAAGAGCTTTACAAAGTCAACCAACCACATGGCACAAGTTCGTAGTAAAGTAAGCTTTGTTACATGCTTGTTGAATGACTGTTTAGCAAGCATGTATTTTTACAAACAGCTCTACCTTAAACAATCTATATTAAACAAGGTGACTATGGAAGTCAGCAATTCGTTGTGTGTGTGTTGAATTAACTGATAATTTTACTTCAGATTTCAAAGGTGCATTCCAGATACATTACACTGTCATTAGTAAAGTCAAAGCTTAGTCTGAGATGATGGACTAGAGCTGATAACAAAAAGGGTTGCAAATTCATTTATTTGTTAATGTTGTTTTGTGGACTCCTTGAAAGCCATTCTGTATGATGATTGAAGCATCTCTAATTTGGGTATAATCCTTCATGTAAGTAGTTTTTTGCTAATAAGACTTGTCAAGTAACTTGTGTCAACGTGTCAGATCAAAGAGATTTTCTTTCTGCATACAGTAGTGAAAAAATATTTAGATGCAATCGTAGGGAAAAGATGCTTCACCTTTCTGGGAAGAATCAGTATGGCATCACAGTTACAGATGGTATATGAAGCTAAATCTCTCATCTCTGCTGTTTCGCAGAGTGACTTGATGTCTTTATTTTCTCTGGAAACGCAAATAGAACACTTTTCTTTGATTCTTTATACCAGTTAGATAGTTAACAATATCTGACTTTGCTGCGTATGAAAATCAACTTCTGTATGTGCATAAGGGTTGCATAATGGCATCAGCAGGCTTGTTGCTTTTCTAATGTATGTAAAAGTGCTTAGCAAAGGGCATTTTTTAATGAGGAGATTGTTTGCTTTTTCCCATAAGACTAGTGCTTCATATTTGTAATGTTATCTGTTTGTTTAGATATTGGGGAGAAGTGGAATTTTCTTTGCCTGCAAATGTGCTGTTTTTACTATTAAATCTGAAACTCATTTATTGTGTAATAGAATGAAGCCTTTATGGCAAATCTCAAAACCGTCTGATACCTGTTTCTGACATTGTCAGAAATTGGAAAGGTTTTAATTTAAAGCATTTCTTATTTCAACTAGAAATGCGAAAGTGATAAACTGATGTTTATTGCTTTTAGTTGCAATTTTTTTTTTTTTGGGGGGGGGGGTCACAACAACCCCAGGCAGTGTTACAGGCCTGGGGCAAAGTGGCGAGAAAACTGCCCAGTGGAAAAGAACCTGGGGGTGCTGGCCAACAGCTGGCTCATCATGAGCCAGCATTGTGCCCAGGTGGCCAAGAAGGCCAGTGGCATCCTGGCCAGTATCAGAACTAGTGTGGTGAGCAGGATTAGGCAGTGACTGTCCCCCTGTTCTCAGCACTGGTGAGGCAGCTTTCTGTGTTCAGTTCTGGGCCCTTCATTACTGGAAAGACATTTTGGTGCTGGAGTGTGACCAGACAAGGGCAACGGAGCTGGTGAAGGATCTGGAGCACAAGTCTTAGGAGTAGTGGCTGAGGGAGCTGGGATTGTTCAGCCTGGAGAAAAGGAGGCTCAGGGGAGGTTATCACTCTCTTACAGCTTCCCAAAAGGAAAGTGTAGCGAGCTTGGTCTTTTCTCCTGGGTAAGAAGTGACAGGGCAAGAGAGAATGGCCTCAAGTTGTGCCAGGGGAGGTTTAGGTTGGATATTAGGAAAAATGTCTTCACTGAAAGGGTGGTCAGGCATTGCAACAGGCTGTCTCAGAAAGTGGTGTAGTCACCATCCCTGGAAGTGTTAAAAAAACTTGTGACTGGTGCTTGGGGACATGGTTTATTGGTGAACACAGGACTGTTAAGTTAACAGTTGCACTGGACTTCAAGGTCTTTTCCAACCATAATGATTCTATGATTCTATAATTTTACAATTTTGTTAAAATTTTAATAAAATCTAAAAGGTATAAAAAGTCTTAAATCTGCTATAATAAAATACATTTTCCCAATTGATCTTTTTCTACTTTGAGATATCTTCATTTTTCCTTATTTCTCATCTCTGCTTGACTAATGAAAGGGATCACTATGGCTCCTGTTGTTTATATCTCTGTGGACTGAGATTATTTCCTTGTCCTGCTTTGCTGCTTTATTCACTTTATTAATAAGAAAAATAAAGTTGGTATTTTGATTTTTTTAAAAAGTTAAATGGGTCAGAGACAGATTGTGATACTAATTTAATAATGCCCTTTTAATGAGTGGGAGATCTTTTTGCACATGAGAAGTAATCATGGAAAAGACTGGGGTGGAAAAGGTAAACTGGAGCAGAGATGCAGAGTGCCAGCCATTCTAGTACTAAGTGCCTTCCTTCCAAAGTGATGTCATCAGCAAACCAAGCCAGCCACTTTTTAAATGGAACTGTGATCCTGTTCTGCAATGAATGTTGACATAATTTAGGGATTTAATGTATCTTTGAAAAGAAAGTAAAGTCTTTTTGGATGACTTCAGCAATGTTAGCCCTTAATTTGAACCAAGTGATGGAGTCCTTGTGTCCGGCGTGCTGGTATGCAGATGGTAGTTCTGTAGCTGTGCTAACTTGAGTACAGCTGTGATTAACTTTTGCTGCAAAACACTGTAGTCCCCAGTTTTGCCATTTTCTGCTTCTCATTTGAAGTAGATTTTTTTTTTTTCCTTGTGGTTGGAATCTTCCTGTTTCCATTCAGTTCACTTTCCATTCCAATGAAATGAAGATGGTGGTGAAGGAAGTGAACTTACTTCCCCAAAAGGCAGGCAGCTAGATGAAAGTGAGCCAAGGATCAAGTTAAGGCATCTCTTGGGAGATCATTGTGGACATTTAGAGTGCGGTTTCCAGTATATGGACATCTGATCCAGGTTATAAATATATAGCAAAATAATAAAAAAAAAAAAGCATGTATACATTGATTAGGTTTTTCCCCCATGTAAGAAATGTGAACAGTATATATAAAAACCCACATCACACGCAGATTTATGATTGGGAAAAACTGAAACAAGTCTAAGTGTATTGAGGACATCTGACTTTGTTAGAAATGGTGTCCTTAATTAGCCATGATTTTTCAGGCAATCCTGTGGGAAATGATTCCAAATGTTTATGACAGAGTATAAGATGAAGATCTGCAAAAGTCACACCACAGATGAGAGAGGTTGACCCTTCAAGAGAGGAAGAAGAGAAGAAAAGATGAGGATATCATGGGAAATTTCAAGCTAAGGAACACATACTGAGTTTCCCTTTGGCAGTACCATTACTTTGGACATTCTGAGTATAGATACAGCAAGAGATGGAAAGACATTTTGCACCCTACTCTGAAGAAAAGGCATTACATCCCATTGTTTGAAGTAAAAAAAAAATTAAAAAAAAGATTGAACACCCAACCAAAAAAATTACTGGAAGTTTCAAGGCATGATCAAGTCTGAACTAGTTGAGATGAGGGGTGAAAAGTACATCTCTAAAGCTGGATGGACATAAATTAGTGTATATTTGTCTGTTTTGTGCTACAGAAAATGTGAAATACACAAATGATAAAACACATGATTTGAAAAAGAATTGCTTTAAAAAACTCAAAAAAAGAAACCAACACTGCAGATTATAAGTGATGGTTTGAAAACCATGAATATTATGAAGAGAATCAAGGCAGTTTGGGAATGGCGTGAAACAACTCAAAGCAAGGTGGGGGATGTGGGGAGGAGAAGATAAATCTAAATCAGAAACCTGTGATAGTAGAAAGTAACAAAAGAAAAAGTGAAGCAACCCAAGGAGAAAACTGCAGCTTTGCAATTAGCAACACAAAAAATGAAAGATATATTTCTCTTATAGTTTGGTTTAAAAAAAAATATTAATACTCACTATGTTTTGAGCTCTTGAGCTGCTGCTGAAACACTTGCCTTTTCTGTACTGGCTCAGTAGGCTATGAAACAGCAGAGTAGTTAGGGTTAGTTTGTTGACTTGTGTCCATAACTCTGCAGATAACACCATGAAGTTATCTGTACTGATAATGTAGATTTTTCTTTTTTATTGAGCACCCCCACATTCACACATAAACTTGTCACATGTGGAAAATGTAGATATACTGAGAAGTTTAATATTGTCTTGGGCAGGACAAGCCTGACTTCAACCCTAGATAAAATCTTGAAAAGGCTGACCAAGGACTTGATTAACCAGGAATTAAAACACAGCAATATAATTAATGCTAGCCAATATAGTTTATTTGACAAGATCATATCTGATTTTTTTTCTGGAGGAACAATTAATACTTTTCATGACATATGCTAAGACACAATATGTTCCAGAAACACAGCTCAGATAAACTTAAGGTTATTAAGTGCAGAGGTTGCTGTCCAGCTCCTCCTCCTCCCTACTAGTATCTGTGCAAGGACATTACAATGTTCCCTTATGAATTTTAAAAAATATTTTTTGTTTGTTCTTTTGATCCAGAGCCATTGGAAAAAACCCCAACAAAACAAATAAACCAGAAAAAGATCTGGGACCAAGGAATAGGAGTCAGGACTTTCTTTTCCTGAAAAGAGCTCTCTAGTCTAAAAAAACATGTTACATTTGCTACTGCTTTTTGTCCATGTTTCTTCCAGTCCTTCTGCTCAGTGAAATACACACAGAGAGCAATAGATCGCAATAGATCTCCTGGTTTGCAGGTCTGCACTCTATAATGTAATCAGGTGTTTGCTCACGACACATATAAATAAGGTGAGTGTCTTCCTAAGGGAACCCGAAAGGGAAGGTGGAAAATGTTATCACCTGAAATTCTGAGTTCCCCAGCATGATAAACATCTGGATTTTCATGAGACTTGAATTAATTTGCTATTTGTAGTTCACAGGCATCTTGAATTGGGGCTGTGTAATTTACACATTAGTCTTCAAATTTGTGCTAGTTCATGAATGAAGAGTTCAGACACAAAAATGATGCCAAAAATACAGTGTATTTTTAATGTATTTCACATTCAGTTGAGAAATTTTTCATCAAATGACCCTTTTCCTGCAAATGGAGACTTCATTTTTTCACCCTTTATTTGCTTGAATTATAAACTGGATCCTCTATCACCCACCCCAAAGTCTGATTGATTAATATTTAAATAAAATTTTGCCTGTAGTCTTTTATATATCTATAAAACATAGAAACCTTTTAATATATGATACGTAAATGTAGAAATATACATATATATAAAAATAAATAAAACTTAATGCATAAAAAATTGTGGTCTGTAAAGCTGACAACCCACATAAAAGGGAAAAAAAATTAGAGAGAGAGAGTAATATTTAAAGCCAAACTATTAGTATAATACATGCTGAGCAATCTCAATATAAATATGAAATCTGATTTTCAGTCTTCACCAAGTGTTTGTGGTAGGTGTCTATTAGAGCTGAGTTAGACATGGATTGCAGTCAGAAAACAGTCTCCAAGGCAGCTGTAAAGAACTGAATTCTGTGCCAGTCTCTGCCAGCTTCCCATGTGATGCTTGCATGTCGTTCAGCTTTTTAGGAGGTTGAGACCAAATATGCATCTTGATTGCACATGCTCAGCTTTGCTCTGATTTACAAAAATGCTGAGTGCTCAGTCTTCTCAAGGAGAACCTGTACTTTGAGTCAGGAGATTACGTGATTTGAATATTTAAATAAATTTATTTCCTAAGTACTGTGGAAAATAAGAGCCTAAGTTTCCATAATAATCACCTATGCTTACATACTGCCAGTTGCTTATGTTGAAAGCATGATGCATAATGCTGATCCTAAACACAAATGATACTGTAAGCAAAGCAGGTCAACCTACTTTTGGACTTCATAGAAAATTCTCTTACGAAAATAATATTTCACACTGAACACTTCTGAATGCTGCATCAAATGATGCATGTAGGCACAGAATGGGCAATGGAAGTAAGACAATACATTGAATACAGTGAATATTGTGGTGAAGTGCAGAGGGCAGCACAGCTGAAATGTGTGGGGTTAGATGCATTGTCATTCATCCAGGTGAGGAGACTGATTTGCTCAGGCAAGCACAGTTAAGTCTTAACTCAGGAGCTTGATTTTTCTGTTCCTGTGCTGTAGTTTGGGAGTTTTTTGGGTGTAGTAATACAGAAGCGAAGTGACTGAGATCATAATCTTTGTTATCATGTGAAACCTGGTTTTGATGGTGCAAAGTGATTTTGTGAGAAGTTTTTGTGCTTTTTCCTCTTTTGACTTTATAACTTAACTCTGTTGAACACTGACAAATCTTATATGGATGGAAAGGCAGTGACTCTGTGAAATACAAAGGTTATAGCAGAAAGAGGCAGCCCAAGGATCGCTTACTTCGACTTGCTGTCTGCAAATGATTTTAATGGCTTTAGTCTCCTGCAGATACTCAGTAGCACTCCTGCCAAATTAACTATTATCTTGTAGCTGTTTATAAATACCAAGGAATAAAATAACTATGAAGAAAGCTGATTTATGGTTGGAACTCCACATCTTCCCCTGTAAATATTACATGTTTTCATTTCATTCCCCTGTCAGTCTCTGTTCTTTGCCTTCAGTCTTTCATCAGCTCATTCATGTGAGGGAACCCATAATGCATTGGCTGAGATCATGGAGTCATTTAGGTTGGGAAAGACCTCAGAGAGCATTGAGTCCAACCATCAACCTAAATGCGGGTTAGAATGAGGGGTTCTGAGATGTGGTTAGGACTTGTAGGGGTATTGCAAATACACGTAAGTGCACAATTTGTTGATACACAAACATGTAAGTAATAGAGGGGTTTATTTTTGTCTCTGTGGATGGTTACTGTGCGCATGGTACATATGGTGTGAGTGCTCATGCTCTTTTGGGGGGTTTGTCTTTTTTTTTTCCTTTCCCCTTGAAGTTGTGTACTTTGAGAGAAGTCCTAGAAGCTCATTAAAAAAAAATTTGGAACTGAAACAAACATTTAAAAGTATCCACGGTAGGAAAGATTCATACAGCATCACAGAGTTTGGTTAAAAGCCAAAGTTGCTCTTCCTTCCCTCTCTAATAAACAACCAAAACTTCATTAGCTACAGTAATTGTGCAAAACCAGAAGTAGGTTATCAGATCATCTCAAATATATGGGGTGTATGTAGCAGAAAGGAAACCAGTCTGGAACAGATAGCACAGAATTTTTTTAGTGGCCTGCCATGTGAAGAGGAGCTTTGTTGTTCCAGAAATCCAGATGTACACATAGTAAATTAAAACATGTTGAATATCCAAATATGAGAATGAGTATACCTGTAAGTATTAACCAGCGTCACTTAGGGTTTGGTCTTTCTGGTGTTTTTCATCTCTTGGTGGGTTTAGGGGAAGAGCGAGTTTGAGGGTTTTGGGTTGATTTTTTTGGGGTGTATTATTTGAAAAGAGGCTCAACATGTCTGTTTTCCACTCTGAAATGAGAGGTGAGTGTACTTTCCTTGAAATAAAAAAATTCAGTTTCTTCTAATCACATTAGAGTCCAAACTTAAAAAACTAAGGGAAGATGAGGGAGCAAGGAATTAAAGTAACCATGAATGGTAAAGTGAATGCTAGGAAAAATTCATATGCTTTCAACGGCTATTTAATAGTGTCCTATATTGAGGGAAAATAATGTAGTTTTATTATTTAAATTTTGCTGTTCCATTGTCAAATTTTGCTGTTTCATTGTCAAAACATTTTGTTTGACAAATAATTTCACTCAGAAAAACTTCAGCAAATGGATAATTAACCAGAACTATGGCAGAGCTATGCAAATTTTTGCAGGCATTATTGATGGTGACAGCCAAAAGAATCCCTAGGAAAGAGAAAGGGACAGTTGATTTGAGGTTGATTGATACACAGATACTTCTGTCTTTGTACTGAAAGGATGTTTTCAGGCAGTTGCTTGCTTTGTAATTTTAGCTAGTGTTACAGAATTTGATTCTCAATATATTAACAGGTACTGCTGGAAAAACACAGTTGTTAGAGTTCTAGCAGTCAAACAGTATCAGTATTCCCAAAATACGCTATTAGATGTAATGGTTTTCTTTCTGGGTCTCAGCCTTTTCTCTTGATAATGCCTGATGCTTGTGACCATGTGCTCCCACTGCATCTTTTGAGATGATGTACATAGACCTAGATGTGTTTATGTCTATATTTTAAAACATAAGTAGATAAAGACTTATAAGTGCCTTTTTGGCATTAGTGCAGATGCTTCTTGCAGGGAGAGTAATTTTGAGAAAACTCTGAGTCAAATTTCCTGACCTTATTTGTTGATGTTGCTGCTGTTAACTGAACTCTGCACAGCCGCATGCTCCTGTTGTGCACTTACTGCCTTTCCTACTTGAGCTCTTCTAGCTCTGAGTGGCTGTAGTACATTTCCAAGCAAGGACTCAATCCCAAATTGCTGCTTTTCTAAATAACAGATTCTGAACAAGTTTTTTTCCCCCTCTTATGATCTGTCTTAAAGACTGGTTTTAGAAATTCCACACTGCTGCATCTCAGTCAGAATATAACCTGGTTTTGGTCCAGGTCTGTTGCCAACTTTAAAATTAAAATGAAACTGAACATTTCTAGTAAGTTTAAGTATTTTGTGGTTTTTTTAATGTTATATTTAAACATATATGTAATGACTGTTTAGTTTTGCCTCCCCTTTTTTCCTGTTCCAGGGAAGCTCATATGGTCAGGTATTTAAAAATAACCTTCTGGAAAAAAAATCCTTAGAGTCATGTTTACTCATACAAAGGCCCAGCTGAGATTGGCCTAATGTTAAGCCATGGAAAGTGTTGGATTGCTGCTTCTGCCTCTCCAGGGCCAGGGCTGCAGTGCCGTGTTGATGATGCTCCATGCTCATACCCATCTGTCAGCCAGGCTCTGGCTCATCACAACAGAGTTTTCATGTGGTAGGCACAATCAGTTGACTTTCTTTGCTTGTTTGTGGCACTGTAGTTTTCAATTAACTTGTCTTCTTAGCAGGTAAATAGCTCTGCAGCAACCTTCCCTATAGCCCAATAGCATCCCCTGTAGCCTGCTCTGCCAGGTCCCTGTCTGCTCCTTCCCTTAAAAAAAAAATCTTAAGATTTGTAACACACATGGACTATATGGCTGACACATTTGATACTTAGAATACTTGAGTCAATGCTTTAATGATGACATTAACATAATTTCTCAACTTCAGGGCAGTGGCTGCTACAGTTGCAGCTAATTCTGGGGTGAGTGGAAGCCATTGCAGCGAGCCTTGTAGGACAGTGCTCAGAGGCACTTGATCAGGATTCACTCTTGGGGTTAGTTATGCAGTGGGCTTGTATTTGCATACAGATTTCCTTTGTTTTTCCATGAATCTGCTCTGACTAATCCTTTGGCCTGTATTTCATTAAAAGTGTTGACTGCAGAATGATGGTTTTGGTAACAGATGAAACAAAACTTTTCCTTTTTTTCCTTTGCATGTGCATGTACAAAATATAAAGTACAGGATGACCTTTTTTATTCAATAATTGAGAATGTGCCTGACTTTGTTAGGAAAGCCATCGTTTTAAAAATACCAGTCACTGGTCTTTTTACAATTACTGCCAGTATGGTGTATCAGTTCTCGCTCCCACTTATCCTCTTATTCTCTCCCCATCCCCCACTATTCCCTCCCTATTTTTAGAGGCAACACAAAGCTGTTTTGCTTCGAGCAAGGGACAAAGATTAGGATAGAGATTTAACGTTTTGCAGCAGATTTCTAAAACATTAAATGAGCCACATCTGAGTGTCATACTCCTAAAACAGCGCTAAATGGTTTCTGTGTTGCATTCGTGAATGCTGCATTTGTTTACTTCTAAAATTTTTACTCCTTACCCTCAAACTACCAGCAAATTATGGATGAAGCTTCATTTGTAGCAAAGCTGTGTGTGAGGAGCACAGATTCCCTTCTTCTCTGCATGAGAAATGGTGCTGTGTAACATTCCCTGCGCTCTTGTGAAAATGAAACTAAGTTCAGAATCTCTGTGCTCCTGTGATCTGCAGCCTGCATAGTGAAGAGAGGAGTATTAAAGCAGGCTGTTTATGTGGTGGTGATAAAAATCACACGCACTTTCCGGCGACCTAAAGACCCTGCAGATTTTATTAATCTTTGAAGAAATTCACGTGCATGTGTCCATGTTTATTGATAAATACATGTAGCTTGCACGGAAAACTTAAGACTACTAATGTTTACATATGTGTCAGATGGAAGATTGCAAACAGTACAGAATGAGGACACAAGACTTCAAGCATATGTGACGTGTACGGAATGTTTTACAAGAATTTCTTGGTTTAATGGTAAAATGATTATTTACGGTCCTTAATAATGTGGGAAACATTTGTGAGTCTGCAAGTTCTTTTTACTTTAAATGCAATAGGATGCACTGCTAAAAAAAAAAAAAAA
>VXBX01008995.1:963576-984786 GCA_013400415.1 Scytalopus superciliaris
AAAAAAAAAAAAAGACGAGTCAGGCAAATGCTGCCAGTACAGATGAATACAGAGGACTCTTACAGCCAGGAAGATTTTGGCTGAATAAAATGATTAATTAGTTATTTCAGAGTCTGAGGTGAAAAAGTGTTGCAAGTGTTGTTACTCACAAACTTCTGCTATAAAAATGTAGGAGTGTGATGTTGGGTGTATTTAATATTTTCCCGTGGATATAGGATACAGTGTGCACTTGAATCGATATGAGAAGTAACTTTTTTAACATGGCAACACATTTTATTCAGTTCATCAAAGCCATCTAGGAATTTATCATTGTTGTAGTTAAAAACAAGTCAATCACTCCACCCTGCTGGTTTTCTTCTGTCTTAAAAGCCCAGTCCTTCTAAAAAAAAGTTTGTTTTACTATCTTTGGTTGCCATCAGGCCTTTCAGCTTAAGGCTGGCCTTGCCCTGTCTGTCCTCATGACAGATTTGGGCTACTATGCAATCACAAGTGAGGTAATGAAACTGGCACTTAAACATAGGTGTATGCAGTGGGGCATGGAGCAATGAGTTATTAAAATTTACATAGTTATACAGCTTATCCACCATTGTAGGAGTCCTCATTTTAGATCTTTATGCAAAGCCCATCTAGAGAAAAAAAAAACCAAACAACAAAACCTCTAATAATTTCATTTGGCACTGCCATTAGGGTTTTCTTCCTTTCTGTGTTGAACTGTCAATTCAGGTTTTTGCTGCCTTTTATAAAGCATTGCAATAACACTCGTTGAAGACACTGGAGTTTCATCTTTTGTGAAGTTGATACTGATAACAGGTCATAAAGAATTATGGAATCTACTCATGGCTGAATGGATCTCGGATTTTACAAAGCAGGTTTGACACCCAGCCAGTTTTGGTCTCTGCAGACCTAATAAATGAAAGAGATTTTTCCACTGCCCTGTCAGAGAAAACAAAAACGCAGCTTACTGAATTGGCTGTTCACTGCCAGTTTAGGAAAAAAAAATTGTCATTTCTTTGCCCTGTATAATAAAAGCAGTACTAATTAGTAGAAAGCAGTAAACCAATCTCATCTGCTTTTCATCTAGTGTTTGAGGCTTTTAAAAATTCTCTTTTTTAATATATGATTGTGATAAGAACTTCTGAGAACTTCAAGTGTTTTTAAACTTCAGCACTCAAATTGCCTATTTTCAGCCAGCTCTTAAGCAGAGGGGAGCTGTTACAAGAGTCTCCTTCAGAGATACACTGTTGGTTTGCAAACTTTCTGACACCTCCTATAAAAGCAAAATAGCACTTTTCTTCTTTTAAATTCAAACCAAACCTATAATTGGTTTATAGGGCCTTGCACTCAAGTTGATGGCATTTCTGTCCGTCTGGGATGCAGAAGGAAGAAATGGGGGAAAGAGGGAGCCCCTTGCATCTGGTTAGCAGGCCCAGCTCTGTAATTGCCTGGAGATCAAAGAACCATTTGATGGTGGCCGTTAACACCTTCCAGCACAATATCCCCAGCTCCCTCTGTGCCCATCCTCCTAGTGCAGCTCCAGAAGCTGGCACTCTGAAAGACCGACCTCACCAACAGGAGGAAGGTAGATGGGAATGAGGATCTGGGTGACGTGGGGTAAAAGAGGAGGTAGAAGAAATGTGAGGCAGGAAGCCTGCATGTTACCAAAGGATGGTTTACAAAACCTTTTGCAGGCTGTTCATAGAAATGGGAGCCCAACTGTCCTGCTGACGTGCAAGAGTAGAAATCGAGTTAGGCATGCCAGTTGGCCACCTTTTAAAGAAAAAAAAAATAATGAAGTGCATCTAAAGATAATTGGTTTGCATGTTCAGATGTCCTGCACATGTGCAGTGGTACCAGCCACACCAAGGGTATGGCACCAGTGTGGTGCAAGAGCTGGGTGTCTGCAGGGCCGCGGGCAGGTCTGTGTACCAGTGTTTCCACACCATCCTTGCTGGAGTGGCTCCTCAGAAAACTGGAAAAGTCACTTGTCACATTTGCAGTCATTAAGACAGCAGTAAAACTGGCCTGCCTGGTTAGAAACCAGTCAGGTAATAGTCATACTAATGGCCCTTAGCTTTCCAAAAAGGGGCTGAAGGGAGTAGTGCTCTTGTGACTCAAGGAGTGGATCAAGTGGGTCAGTAGTCTGTGAAACAGAGGAGAGAAACGTGGCATAGAGGTGTTCAGAGTGCTCCACATAGGTGCAATGAGCGTGACTGATGGTTGCAGCAAAGTCTGAAGTGCACTCTTTGCACTCTACCTTGCATGAGAGTATTGCTTTAACTGGGTGAAAGCTGCAGACTGAAGTTGAGCTGTAGATATGGCAGCTTTTCCATATGATTCCACTTGCACTTAATGAACACTTGAAACAATTAAATATTTTCTCTCTTTTGAGAAATGCAATTCACTGTATTCAGCAGGAATAAAAGCAGTTTCCTCATTTCTGGGAGTGTCTGCAAAAAAAATCCTGGAGCCAAAGAAAAAAATGACTTACCAAATGTAGTCATAAAATTGGAACTGGTTTGATTTTTACAAGAACTTGCTAGCAGTTTTGGGGAAGTTTTTTTAGAAATTACCAATTACATATATGATTTTTTTATTTTTATGTATAATCTGTGATATCTATATAAATACATATGTATAGTATTAAGCTTAGTAAATTGAGTAGAATTGCCTCTTTTTAAACTTAGATTTAAATGCTGTATGTTCTTTTTTGACTCAAAAATTAATGAGATATGGTGTTGTAACTGTCATTGTAGGTAAGTATTAAAACCATTTCACATTTGGAGAGATTCTGTGGTAGAGAAGCTGTTCCTTTGTATGGGTTTCATAGTGAGTTGAAGGTGAGTTGGCTTAAAGGGGAAAAAAAAAGCATGTTTGCCAAGAAATAATAATAAAAAAAATAATAGTAACCAGGCGGCTCAATTTAAACCAAAAATACTGAAGTTACTGTTGAGGTTTTTTTCTCTTCTTTGCTGAAAAACTTACAAAAACTTTTATAACTGCTGCACTGTCCAGTTGGAAGTGTACAAAGTGTGTAGTGTCCGTGGTATCCATTCACACTGGCTGAAGATTAGAGAAGTACCACAGAAACCAAAGATGAGGAATGGGGCGTGCTCTGGCTGTCGACCTTACTGGGAGCTTTCTTCAGTTCTCGCACAAGGACCTGGGACAGGCAAGCTTTGCTATGAGGTGCTTCCTTAAGTTTTTGAGGATGTTTTCCCACTACTAATTTTTCTCACGGATTACTGCTATAAATCTGTGAAATATAGGCATTTATAATTATGCTGTGCGATATAGTTTTGCTGGATTAGCTATAGCGCACTTATTGTGGCTATCAGCTATGCATTACAGTTTGGAAACTGCTGATTGGGGTATTCTGGGATTCTTTACCCTCAGTAGGAAAAGACAGGAGATGGCAATAGTCATCAGGCTGCAGTTACATTGTCCAGAGGGCTTGTCTAGCTTAGACAGATGCCCTCTCCTGACAGCAAACATGCCTGGTTCCTAGTCTTTGAGCTAGGAAGTGTTAATCTATGTATGCAAGGGAGAGAAGTATCAAAAAGGCAGTGAGAAGGTTTGGTAGGGCAGGATAAATTGAGCAGAATAGGATGGATGCAAGGAAAGGGGCAGGAGCACAGGAACTTTTAAAATAGTAGTTGGCTCAGTACTCTGGTGTAACAGCACACTTTGAGCATTTTTTTCCAGAATAATGTGATAGTGTTTGGGGTACTTCCATGAGAGGAAGGATTTGTGGATTCAAATAAGAGGTCTCATAAAGGAGATTATTAAGTTTTACAAATGTAGCCCAGGGACTAGATTAGAAATCAGCATATTAAATCAGAGCTGTCAAGCATTGAGGCACCAAACTCATGTTTCCTCACACAGTATCTGTTAGAAAATAATCTCTGCTCCTGCTCAGTGTAGATTTCAAACTCAAAATCTATGATTTCTGGATCTACAACTAGAATAGCAAGGTAGTATAAACAAGGACATTTTATTCAAACAATATCACAAGTTAGTCACAAATAGCGTAATAGAGTTTAATGACAATTATTTTGTTAAGGAACCTGTGCATGACATGCATTTTGGTACGTTTAGGAGCAATATTTCTCAGTTCTCCTGTTTCTTATTCTCTGCTCTGTGGAGAATTTTCTTGTGTCTTTGGCAAGTGTAATTTTGAATTTCTGAGCATTATCTAAGTGAAAACTAAAACATAGTTTTAAAACAGTCATAAAGCCCTGTAGCAAAAAGGGGGTTTTGCTCACAAAAGTAAATGGTCACAGTGTATTTCTTTTCCAAGCCACAGTAATAGCAGGGGGATAACTTTAAAAGGTTTGCTTTGGTACATTGCCAAAGCCAAATGTGTGCCAGGAGTCATCTTCACTCAGAGATATGTCCTAAGAGCCAGTTCAGTGGCCAGAGAATACTACAGGTGTATTTGCATTTTTTCTAAGGACTTTTTGTTAGCAGTATATCTGTCTTTGTATCCATGCCATTACATTTGCTTTTATAACTCTCTGATTTACTTAACTTTTTTTTTTTTTTTTAAAGTCACACATAAGTATATAAATTCCAGTTTTCACAAATTTGAGACTGAAGTGTATTGTTTCGGAAACACAACAGACTGTAAGCAGATTTATTTTAGTAGGTAGCATATGGATTACATACAACTATATACCCTTTACTGTTTGCTCTGTAGCTATTTTTGGCACTGCCCTTCATAGACTAAGAAAAATTGTGTCATGTGAGGTGAGCTTAAATATTGGTCTAAGAGACGTGCTTATGAAATGACCAAGCTTTGGTCAATCAGAGCAATGTTTGAGCTGCTGGAAATTCTCAGAAAAAGTGGGGGACATGAGTGGATTCCACAGAGCTGTGACATTTTGAATCACTTTTCACCTGGTGGTTCCCTCAATAATTGGTAAAGAGTGGAAAAGTCATTTGACCTTAAAAATATTTAACTGAAGCTGATAGTGCTAGGGATGGGGTTAGCAGAGCATTAATGTTGTGGGTGCTTATTGTGCTTGACTTGGTTTCCAAGACAAGGGCTTTGTTCATATGACAGTGAGCTGCAAAGCTAAGGATGCAGTGCCACAGCAGTTGGAAGCTGAAGGTGCTGTTGTCAGTCTTGGTAACTCACTTTTTAAAAAATAATATGCCCAAAGTCAATACAATCACTGGAATACAGGTGTAAGTTTGCCTTTCCATTTTAATCTATTTTACAGTGTGAGGGCAAGCTGTGAGCATCCGTCTGCGTGCAATGTATTGTGGAGCAGTAACCTTAATGTGGGAATCTGTTTACTGCATAAGAACCGTAATGCTGTGTCATGTTATTTGAACAGATTGAAATAAAAGAGTAGACTACACTAAACATGTTGATCAATGCATGAAGTAGTTTTTGTGTTGATGCTAGTCTGTAGGATTCTACAGTTATATAGGATTATAGAATTCTTTGGGGATAATATGGGGATTTTTGATAATTGAAAGTTTTAGTATTGTAGGAAATTTTTCCTTATGGTGATTTAAAGAACAGCTTCCCTAAACAGCTTCCCTAAACAGTCTTAGTTTTACTGTATGGGGAAGAATCCCTCAAGTGATGCCAGTATTGTTGATCATAGCAAGTATTCTATTTGCATTGTAGTGTGGCTTTTTTGGTAACTGTATTAGTAACAGCTGTTGAAAGTTTTCAGGGAATAATTTGTATTTCAAAAATGCTGGAAACTACTTAAAAATGAAATAAAGAGAAAGGCAATCTTACCTTAAAATGAATTTATGCTCTTAGATGGGTATTTGCTGTTGGGTAAGATGTTCAATACACTTCAGCCAGCTGTCTTAGGTCCTTATAGGAATATGCTATCCTGAGGAAGATTAGTCTTTTTGATGTTTAGTTCACTGAGATTCACCTTTTTCTTGACATATATGACCAAGTGTTTATATATTCACAAATCTTACATAAATACTTGGATTCCTAGAGCCTTTTCAAGCATTTCCATTATCAGTGTTTTATGATTTGTTTTACATTAAAGCTTTCCTACTTGATGTAGTGTTTTAGCCCATAAATATTGATTTTGATGACAAAATAATTAGGTTAGCTTATGTTAAAAAAGCAGATAGTTTTTTTGGAGGTCTGCTGGACTTAGATGAGTTTTTAGGAACACAGTATAGCAGTCTGTAGGAACAAAATCTATTGCAGTTGCTTACAGTTGAGAGACAATTACCAGTGCCTGATACTTCTAATCACTTGGGCAATGCTGAATGAATGGAAATACTTTCCTTTCCTTTTTCTTCATTGAAAAAAGTCCTTTGCCAGCAGCAACTGTTATACTCTGCCAAATGAAATAGTGCATGAAATTCTGCTCTCTTTTTTTTTAAGCAAGAAGTTTGGTGTAGTTTCCATGATTGTACATTGAAGTACTGAAGTTTCATTCAACCTAGTTATATTTTTCACTTAACTGTAATGTGAACAGATAATTTTTCTGGCCTTAAAAAAGTACATCTAGAGAATATGGATGCTTGATAGCCAGTTTCATTACTAAATTGAATTCAGGCTATAATAAAATTATTTATTAGTAATTTTTTTAAATGGAAATGAGCTTTTAATGGTAATTTTATTTTACGCAGTGAAGTTGAAGCTTCTAGGTTTATTTTCATAAGAATTAACACAAATATTCTAGGAGTGTGCATGTGGGTTCCATACTTTTTTTTCCAGTCACTAGGAATTAGATGGATCAGATGTCTGTAGACTAAATAAGATATTACATGAATAGTTAGTCATTCCTTAGAAACAATTGTTTCTTATTGAAAGATAAATTTCATAGTGCATTTAATCCATAGTATAATTTGCATCTGTCTGTGAGCGTGTAAGAATGAGTTTCTGGTCTGCTTTTCTGGACCATGTTTGTGCAGAGTATTTATAAGAGGCATTGAGAAATTGTTGCCCTGTTTGCTCTTAAGAGGTCAGTATAAAAATCTGTAAATTAGACTTTGCTCTAAAATAAGGTGTTGTCTGTTTTGAGGGGTTTTCCTTTTTCTATATTTTACTTGACAGCATGCTGCATTTGTTTTTCATGCTGAGATGCATGACAACTGCTAAATTAGAGAAAAGGAAAGAAAAAGTTTCCCAGATTTTCATACAAGAATACTATTTCCCCTCCAGGCAGGGGCAGGTAGTCACAGCAATAGTACTGTGTGAAGTTATCCTAACTCTTTGTAACTGGTACAGGGCTGCTCCTAATTTAGTGCAAATGTAAAGTAAAATGGATTTGCTTAAATTATCTCTATTAGCTGTATGTGACCTTCATCAGGAATGAAGTTAACCCATTTTACTTCAGGTCTTCTTGGCCTAGAAGCATTTTTCAAGCAGGTGAAGCTTTTCAGGCAGTCATTGGTTCCTCTAGGATGAAGGCAGTGGCCTCTGAAGAAATGTTAGCTGGACTATATGCTGTTGTCCGATGATGCAGTTTGGACACTGCTTGTAGACATGCAACAAAATTGGTGGTGAAGGCAAAGTCAGCTTGCATAGCATGGGGTTCACTCTGGCACTGTTCATCCACAGCTGCTTCTCCTCAGTTTGACCACTGGTCTCAGGTGTTAAGGTTTGCATGGTTCTCATTTCATTGAGCTGAATGAGTTAAGTGATGAAGGGCTGAACGTGGAATGCTACTAGTTGGAGTAAGGAAGGCTCCCTGGTGCTTTCCAGTATAGGATGCTCCTTGGAATCTTCCATAACTTTACAAAACATTAGCCTTTGGGGCTAGGCAGTTGCCTCTAGGTTAATGTTTTTATTTTTTCTTTTTTTTCCCCTCTTCTTTTTTTCTTTTTTTAGCTATCTGTGAGAATGTGTGGAAAACAGTACTTCTTACTGTAGATAAAATACGAAAGACCAACCAAACAAACCAACAACAACAAAACCCCCAACCAAACCACCAACAACCTTTTTTTGGAAATGCTCCAAGTCCCTCCCTTTGAAACAGACTAGGAGTTAGAGGGCACTGTGGGAAACTCTAGTGATAGGCACTGGGGAAGAAGAGCAGGTTATGAGTCACAGCTTTGCCTTTGTCAGTACTGCACAATTCTCAGATTTATCAGACTGTAACTTTTTAAAGAAACAATAGTTCTCACATACTGCCTTGAGTATGTGAGAGCTGTGTGGCCTGGAATGGGATGGGGAGGTTGGTCTGATGGACAAAACCAATGCCTTGTACCTCAGTGCCTGAGAGTCAGAAGTGAACCCACTGGGACACTGGCATGCATGGGGCCCTGGTGTGGTCATGGCCCCAAAACACTATAGACTGTGAACAGGGGAGGCAGTCCCCAGGGTGAGAGTGAGTGTTAATACTGGGGAATGAAGGAAGTAGGGGGAGTCAAGGGGAGAGTGTGGCACTGCTAGCCAAGCCTGGAAGTGACTGAGCTGGGAGAGATGAAAAGCTTCCGAGAGTGGGGGTAAGGAGAGACTTGGCAAGGGCTCTGAAGGTAGGAATGAAGACAGACTGGGGCTTGAATCAACATGGACCAGAGGATATGGCTTGAGGGAAACAGGCAGAGAAGTTTGTTCTGGATGGTCCAGAGATCTTTGAATATTAAGTAAACACTCTTTGATTTCAGTAGAAGCTCATTGAGAATGTTTTTAACCATCACCTATGGCTAGTTTTCATGCAGAGAATTGTTTCACATTTGCAACTAGTTTACTATTTTGCTGCATGGTACATCCAAACATTTCAACCCAACTGCTGTTTTTTGTAGGTGTCAGTATGACCCCACAGATATCTCAATTTCTTATTTCTAGAAGTGACGAATACAAACATTTTTACAGTGTGGCAGTGTCCATGTCAAGGAATGTCAAAACTGAGCTTGTCTTTGCAAATCTCTTTTGTTTGGCCCTTGCTGGGAAGCCTCTCAATTTAATGGTATTTAATCACATGCTGATGTGCTGTTTCTTTCCTGCAGGACCCCCATTCCGTGCACAGAATGGACTTGTTCTGGGAGTGAATCTGATTGATGCTTTTGAAAAGGCTGTTCTCTGGAGTACCCCTGCCTCACTTCCAGCAGAAGTCGGGACGTGCATGGTGGACGAGGCAGGGGATTGCAGGAGGCAGGAGCCATTCTGGTGGTCTGTGCAGCTGCATGCTGCCCTGGCAACTGGCACTCTCTCCCTGGCTGTGCTGCAGACTTCCTAGGTGATGCTAGGTAAGTTGCTCAAAACTAGCTTTTCTCATGTTTTTGCTAACTGTATGTGTCTTGCTTTCTTGCGGATGACTTGAGGTCTTTGGATCTTACTTGAAAAAGTGCTGAGCAGTAGTAACTGGGAGTGAGACAGTGGGGGCTGTGGTTTTAAAGTGCTATATAAAGCACAATGTAATGCTAAGTGCTGAGAAAAAATTAATCTGAGGTATGCCAAACTGAAGACTTTGTTGTCTTCGGAACTGGAGAATCATTTTGACCTTAAAGCTTGTCACAGCTTTAGTTAGGAAGCTAGGAATAACACAGTTATTCTAAATTAGGAGTAACAGACTAACGGTAGGACTAACTATTACGCTGATGAAGCATTCAGCTGCACCATTGAATTCACAAAGAAATCACTTGTTCCGTCTTCAAAAAAAAAAGTGAGTAGTAAATAAGATATAGAACCATACGCTGAATGCCAGGAGATAAACATATTATTGTTTAGATTGGTGGTAATTTTGTAACTTTTTGAACATGGAAGAGGTGCTGTGGAAATTGTATGACATAACTGCAACATACACTGTACCACAAAAGCAATCAAAGGCAAAGTTTAGGTTTTCTGAAACTTAACTTCTGATATTTTCTTCTTTGAGTGCTTGCCTCTAGAGATTAGTTTTAGTGTAGACGTTTATATAATGTAGGATGATTTGGGGTGCAAGAAGCACAGCATTTTTTGATGCAGTCAGCTCAGATAATATGTGTACATAAAACCAAAATGACCTGTAAATTCACCATTCATTGCAGGCACATGCCTCTTGTGCCTGGTTATTGTATCAGATACTAAGTAGACAGTGTTTGTAATGCCTACTATCAGAGTGGCTTGGGATTTAGAATTTCATCTGCATTTCCTCAGGCTCAGGATTTCTATTTTCCTAGTGTGATGTCCACAGCCAGCTCTTGCAATCAGTAGATAACAGAGAATTTTTTTGACCAAGGCATGGTTAAGCTAAATATTGTTTTAACTTAGCTAAACTGAATGCAAAATATCTAACATTAGATCAGATTTTATGAATTAACCAAGAGCGTGTCTTTGGTGCCTAGAAACATAGTGAGTGTGTTTGCCAGATAAGCTGTTACTCTCTATTACAGGGAAGAGAGAGCAAGAGAATAAAAAACTACGAAGCTTTGATAATGGCTGAATATTATATTAAATACACAGAGTAAGAATGTACGTTCCCTTTCCAGACTGCTCACAGGGGATCTACTGCATATGGCTCTGTGAAAGGCTGCAGTAATGCTTTAGGTGTTGAGCAATATTTTTAAGTGCCGCTTTCTAAGAAAACATGAGGTATTTTTGTTTGACTACTGCTGTGCAGTTTGTGCAAGTCTTTCTTTAAATCTTTAAAAATAAACAAAAAAGGCGGCAGGGAGACAATCTGTATTTTATGAGCAGAAGTTAAAAATGAAATTATTTGCTTTACCTAGAGCACTGAGAATTATGTTGCAATTAGACTGATGCAATAGCAGACATTACGAAAGGATCGCACAGTTCGCAGAGCCCGCTGGAGAAAAGCACGGGCCTGGAACAGCAGGGGTGTTGTGGGCCTGCGGGGCAGCGCGCTGGCACAGCTCCGCGGGGAGATTATCAGCTAATGTGGGGAGAGGAGCGCCAAGAAAAATAAAAACCCTGCCATTCCTGCGTATCCCATAAAACGGGGGGTGGGAGGGGAGAGGAGGAGGGTGACTTGTTGTATCAGTGTGCCTACTTTATTTCAGTGTCACATATAATCCAGTATGGAAAATGTTTTCTGTTGTGTGAAAGAAAGAAAGAAAGAATGGAAATGGAAGCTAATTATGAGCTAATATATTGTGAATGCTGCTAATAATAGTGGCATTTTATTCAGCGCACTCTTATTTCTACAATAAAAAAGTAAAATTTCTTTGAGTCAGCTGAAACATCTGTTGAACAAATTGGTTCAGTTTCATGAGTCTGTTACTAATTCTGAGAAGTAGATGGTGTGTTATAAGATCAGTAGAGTCGGGGTTAGCGCCTATACTTAATTTTTTTTGCTATCATTAAAGTAGGTCACATTGAAGTGTTATGTTTTCATGAATACAGTAATAGTGTGGTTAATGTTTCTAGTATTTTAAGCTTTACCTTTGCTCTAATGGGTTTTCTTCACTGTTTTTAATCAATATTACTAATAGTTTTTAAAGTTGTGGGTTTCCAGCTTTGTATCAAGTTCTTGGCAATGAAGCAATTGAGCAGTTTTTAAAAAATACTCTTCTGGTGCGTTTCTGTTTCCATTTCTTTGTTTCTGCATTGTTTTCTACTCTGTTTTACTTAGAAAGTTTGAACATTAACAGAATTTTAGTTGCTCCTGTTACTGTTTTCTGATTTGGACTAATTTTTTGTAGCTTCAGATTTGTGGAGAAAATACTGCAGGTGGCAAAGCAGTTTATGGCTTCACGTGGTGGATGCCTAAGAAAGTTAGAGTCACCAAGCTGATGTCATATGAATTAATAAAAGAATAAAAAAAAAAGGAGACATTAAAAACAGTTTCTAATATTCTGTTCCCACGTGTCATGAATGTTCTACTTTATCTCATACACATACATGCCTCTTAAAGCAGTTTAAGTTCTCAGGTACCTCTCCTAACAATATATCACTAAAAGGAAATGACAAGTGTAATGCCAATGAAGTTAACTTCTGTGTGCTTTACTGTTAAATATATAAAATCAATGCAAGTTCTTCTGTACTGCATATAACTGGCTGTAGTACTTTGATGTAAAGGGGAAAACTGAACTTTGAATTTAGACAGTGAACATATATTTTTTTGTAGTACATATTTAAGTGGAAAATACAAGACTGGCATTAAGCATGTGCATTCAGTGTGATTGTAAGCTATCGCATTTTCAGCTTTGTTGTCAGGGTGTCTGTTCAGAGTAGCTTAGTGTATGAAGGATGTGAACAGAAGTTGATACTACTTTCTAATGTTACTTTAAAAATAAAGGAAATTATCTGTTAATTACATCTATTTCTTAAGCTTTAATGTATATTAATTATGTAGTAATTTGTCTTCTTTAAAACAGAAGAAAATGCAGGTATAAGTAGGAGCGACAGCATGCAGGATGATATCATTGCTTTTGAGGAATTGCTAGGCAGACGAGGAATGGAGATGCGTAGTTGAGTTTTCTGAAGGTACATGGGAGTATTGGCACTGCAAGAAGCTGCCCTATTGCTGATTAGATATTCCAAACTCCCTGTGTGTTGTTTTTGTCCTTGGTGCAGCTCACTGAAGTTGCAGATGATGTTCATGAAATGAAGTGAGGGGAAAGTTTTGTGGCTGAAATCCTGTGCCAAGTCTTTTTGAAGTTGTATGCAGCAGCTGTGCTGTAGCTAAAGAAAGGCTTTCTTTGCCTCCATCATAACATCTGCATGGTCTTTAACAGCAGAATTGTTCCACTGTGATGTGTCATTCAGCTAATCTGGGCTGCCTTCATTAAGTCCTTTTTTTCTTTTCCTTATTAGAAATGCTCACATTACTTTGGGGAACAAGTTTTGGAAAGATCTGGACTTGAGCACTTCCATGTAGAAACAGTAGGCTTCAGAAAAAGAAAAAAAAAGTCAGAAGATGAGTTGAGAGTTTATAGCTCAGCAAGTCTCTCTAATTTGTGCGGCTCTAGATGCCTATCATGAATTGGATTTTTTTGTGTCCTCCGGTGTTTGGAGGATAGGGACTGAACATGGGACCAGTTTTTGTGGAGATGCCACTAATGCAGCATCACTGCAACTGACATTGGTCTAACATCTTCCAGAAGTGTGGCTTGTACCCTCCACGTTGAGTAGTTAGCCATCTCCCTCATGTTGGTGCTGCTGCAGCTGTGACTGGGCTGAGCTGGCTCAGGGAGCCAACCAGTGGTCAACTAACTGCATTTTTGGTTGGGTCACTTGATTGGCTCTTGAAGTTTTTGAACTTTGCAACTGCAGAGCTGGACAATTGTCTCTGCCTAAGGTGGCCTGGAAGAGAAGGATGGCAGGACTACCAGCCTCTTCTAGTTCAAAATTGGCTTCAAAACCATGTCTTGACTTGAGGCAGGAAGAACACAACCAAGGGAAGTGTTTTTGAGAGGTGCATGAGTTTGACCGTATACTGTGTTTACTTTGAAAGTTAAGTAGAGAGAAATCAATACATCAGGTGTAATTGAATTTGAAATTTTAGCTTTAGTGTTTCTTTTTTAGCTGAAGGTTTTTGCACAAGGACTTTTAAAGTGAATCTTTATTTAATCTTCTTGTTCAGTGTGAGACTAAGAGGTCTGTAATTGTTCACTCTGTTAGCACTGCAAAGGTGACAAGTTCCTATAGCTAAAGGTGGAGATACAATGGTCCAAAATAGGAAGTTGTGATCTTGGAGAGCAAACAAAGGTAATAGAAATGCTGCCCCTTTTCTCTGTTAAGGATTTTGCTGGTCTTGACCATAAATATACACTTTTATAGGAGCACTTGACTCTCAAGCAGTACTGTCCCAAACTAAATCTGGAGGAGTATATTGTAAATTAAATGTGGGTGGGTGTTTTTTTTTTCTTAAAATTATCACAATTTATCATCAGGAATTACTGGATATGCTTTTACTTTTCAATTGAACAGTACAATCAGTCTTCCTGCTGTAATCTTGTAGGAAAATGACTGTCACTGGAAAAACATAGTGTTGATTTACGTAATTGTACTCATTGCAGAAGTTTGGTTTGTGACAGCCAATTAACATAAATAAGCAAAATGAGAGTAAAGGACAGGAAACATACTGCTCTTATTAGGGTTGTTAAATGATATTTTCAAAATTATTTTCTAGTCAAATTGTGATTTTCTTCAATTTCTGCAAGGAGGACTGTGTTACTGCCCACACTCTGTCTATAAAATTGAACATATACTTGCCACAATGAGGACTGAATACTATACTGTGCAAAATAAAAAAGCTGCTATTACAAATTACTTGAAATACTGCATATGGAACAGAAAAAGATAGATCTGCCTGCATGTGTTATTGGGAGTGCAGCCTGCCTGCCAGGGGAGTGCCATGCACCTGCCTCCCTGTCTGGAAGTGGCCATGGCCACGTCACCGGGGACTGAGCACGCCCCTGGTTATAGCTGGCCTTTTCAGTTTCACACATGAAAAACATGTGTTTCCTAATGTCCAAGGAGTACAGTTAGGTCCTAGGCATAGAGATACAGTAGTCCAATATATGAGTATTATCTACACATTAAAAAACAGTTAGTAAAATAAGATCTTAAGGTCAATAAAACTGAGCACATTTAGTATGTTCTGGTTCCAGTGATGTTACCCCATGAGGTAAGGGCAAGCAGACAAGGACTTGTTTCAAAAACAGGAAGCACCCACATTTATATAAAATTGCACAGTTTCAGCTGTCATAAATGTGGTTTCAATGCAGTTGAAGGAGTAAAGCCCAAAGTAGTTATAACCAGCTTACTTCCTCCTCCAGTCAAAGTGCAAATAGCCATATAATTAACAATCTGTGGCTCATTTTCTCTAGCTGGGTTAAGTATTCTGTTTCGCCTGTTCAGTCACTGTATAAACACGGAGGGAACCTGACTTGGTTAAGAACGTTTTAAAACACAAATATTCCCAGTCATAACCAGATCTGCAGATTTACAGAAGAGGGTCTTCAGTTGCCCCTCGAGCTTGGCAGCAGCAATGAAACCTGTGAGTGTGGCTGGCACACTGCCAGGCTCCTTGGAGAAGAGTGAGCCTTGCCAAGTTGGCTTCTTGCCATGGTAAACTGCATGGGGCAGCAAAACCTGCTGCAGAGCTGGTAGACAGTTTTTCTCTTTAGGGACTTCCCTTCTTACATTCCATTACAAATTGGCTTTATTCGAAGTCTTTTATCATTAATTTTTTGAGGACTGATTGCTCAGCTTTTTTGGACAGCTTTTTTTCTGAGTTAATTCACCCATCCTGCCTTTGACTCTGCTCATGCACTTAGTGTGACAGAAAAGCATGAGTACAAAAGGATAGGAAAGAGTTCCTCTTCTGCTCACGTACACTCTCGGGTTGGTTCAAATATGTTTTAGGCTGCTTGGGGAGCCCTTGAGGAGAGCCCTTACTTTTCATCCAGAAAATGCCTGTCACACTTCTTTGTCTCTGCTGATATCATGCACTTGAGCAGCAAATACCTACTGAATATTCCCCACATATTCTGCTTGCTGGAAAGAGCCACTGAGAAGCCTTTCCAGGGAAAGTTTGCTCTCCCAGGAGAGTTTCTCCAGGGAAGCTCTGCTTAGTTAATGAAGCTGCAGCACTTGCTGCATATGGTAATTGACAGTGAACCTTTTCTTCATGTGTATGTAGCACTGCATTTTGCAAAACACTCTAAGAAACCTCTAAGCAGAGCTCAACAAAGATTACTCTGTCCTAAACATAATATGGAACATTTCCTCTCCCTTTCCTAGCTTTCCTCTTTAGATAAACAGTGGAATATCATACATTCATAGTGACAATCTTTTGTCTTTATGTAAGAAAGTCCTTAATAGGGCTACTTAATCCTGTCCCAAGGTTTTAATTTCTTCAGGAAAAGCTGTCTAACCCGTTTTGTTGTCACTGGAACAACCAGAAGAGCTACATCAATGAGCAGAACCTCGACTCATGTTTCTGAATAGAGTTTTGAAAGGAAAAACAGTCTTAACAGCCTGTATGTAAGAACCAAGATACATCCAACAGTGATTGCAAAGGGAACAGAGATCAGGACAGTGTTCTGCTTTGAGCTCCCTAGTGGTTTTGGCTATGATTTAGCAGGAGAGACAAGGGAGGACCAATGAAAGTCAGAATTCATTTTGCATTGTAAAAAACCCATGGTTATTACATATACTGAAGTGTTTTTTCCTTACTAAATAAAATGTGGAAATTTTCAGGACACAACAGGTTTATAATATTTTTAATTGTATAAAGGATTTTTCCCCATTGTCTTCCAATGTTACAGCTGCCAGAAGAGGATGTTTGTACACTTTCTGCTGCTCTGTCTGCTTACTCTGTGTCTGTAGGTAATAATTTATTATAGCACCAATATAACATTACCTTCAGTCATTCAGAAGAGCCTTATCTTAGGTGCTTGCCAGAGTTACTCATGTGTTTCTTTGCTTAGCGTGACATGGCCATATTTTCCTTCATGGCTTAGTTCCTAGCCCAGGCACAAGCGATGAAATGTGCTCACATTGCGCTGTTTTATCACTGTCTTAAGGGATTGAACGGGGTTGTGTTGTAAAAGAGGACAGTAGGGCCAGTCAGTTTGATGCAATGAATGGATTGCTCTTATTCGTGGAGGAGTATGGTCCAAACAGTGGTCTCTGGGCCAAGACCAGAGTACAGGAAATTTCCATCTGCTCTGCTTTTTACCAAAGGAGATGGAGAGCAGGTTTGCAGCAGCAAATGCTGCCCAGCAAGTGGACTGTACTGGAGGCTTGCCACAATCCAGAGGGCTGTCTCCAAGGGAGTGGAAGAGTCTCCTTTCGCCTGTGGTTCAGCTTTTTTTGTATGAGGACATCTAGACAATATTTCTAGAATAGCTATATGTGGTATATACAGGTTGGCCAAGTTGGTGACTACCCCAAGGACTAGGAAGTGAGGTTTGTACTGAAATAGAATCGCCAACTCCTTCTGAGAAGTGACCTCTAAAATCCTTTAAAAGTTACCTTATCAATTACAAGCTCCCATGCCATATAAAAAGCATCTCATTTGCATATGAAGTAATTCAGATTCAAACTTCTAGTTGCCATTTGACAAGTCAAATAATATTTTTTGAGTGGATTTTGATATTATACTTTTATTTATATTGCCTTTTAGGAGTATTGCAAGATTAAGATTGTACCTATTAAACCTGAGAAAAGCATGGAAAGCTCTGTGTGTGTGTGTGTATATATATATATATTAAAAAATAATAATATTAATAAAATATATAAAATTGTATGTGTACTTTTCATTGGTAAGCAGTGATAGTATATGAAGTTTTTATTATCCTGAGGTAATATGCATACCCATTACCTGAGAACACAGAATACCTTTCTAATCCGTGTGGGTCATCCAAAACAAATGCCTCTAACAATAATTTCCACACTTTGAGTGTGTATTTTTATCATCATAAATTTAAATACTAAATTAAGATTTAGATTTGTATATGGTTTAAAAATTTTAACTTTGGTAATTTTTCAGATTCGTTGTTTTAAGAATTTTCCCACTTAGGAAGCCATTAAGCTCTTGTACTAATGAAAATGGTTCAGGTAAAAATGAAATAATAGAAAAGCCATATACAAATTGGGTGGTAGCTCTAAGATCTCAACTTACTATAACTTGCTCTTTCAGCTGATGTTAGAAAGACTTGTTACTTCTCTGTGTGTGTATTTAAACAAATAATCTGGATAATTTACTTCAAACACAGCCAAATAGGAAAGATATTGTTATAAGGAGTTATATCAATTGGCCTGGTCCCTAATATGTATAGAGGAATTGTTCTTAAATAAAACTGAAAGAAAGAAATTCTCTTGCATCACGGTTCCCTCATGCCATTGCTCTATGGACCTACATAAAATCCAGATTCTTGAAAATTCTCCTAAGCCTCTGGCTCTGGCAGAAAGATCTGTTTGCTGGGGACAGATTGTTTCTCCTTATCAGGAGTGGGGCCCTCATGAGTCAGCTAACCACATTACCAAGGTCACTTACTCCAGTATTGTAAATAATAGCATAAATTCATGCTCAGTTGAAAACTTTCTAAAACCACTTTTTGCATTGTAGAGAAATAAGAGATGCATAAATTTACAAAAAACAGAACTAGTGGCTTTATAACATTTCCATGGCACTGGATCACCTTGGGGTTTGAGTCAGGTTTCCCGAGTTCTCAACCACACTTCTTCAGTCTTGTCATCCCTTGCAGTTGTTTGAGCTCTGCTCTAGATCAGACTTTTCTTCCAAGGTAAAAAACTTCCCTGTGGTCAGACATGTTGTAGATACTTTTGGGTACCTTCAGTCTTCCCCTTTGTGTTCTTATGAATCAGTTGTGTTGCCTTGTTTTCTTTGTTTCTTCTTTGATACCAGGCTTTTTCCACTGTTCGTTTTGCTGCTGATAAGCTGAGTGGAGTAGGTTTCCTGTAACAACATCCATCTTGCTATCCCCAGGGCGAAAGACTATTCCCTTGTTCCTGGGCTGGATCATGGGTGATACCAGCCCTGTTAACAGATGTCTGAATGCTGTGTGTAAATGTGCACTCAGTTTATTTATTTATTTTTTATATTTAGGTATATAGTATGTATAACAAACATTTGTATTGTATAGAATTTGGGTAATATCTAATAGCTAATGTCTGGTATATAATTGTTAGTATTAATAATTTTATAATTAATTTTTTCCAGATTTATCTTCCAACATTTCCCGGTTTCATTGCTTTAAAATGTTGATTTCTATTTTACTTTGGTTTTTATTTGTTTGTTTAAAATAAATGCAACATTATCAGTAATTTTTTTCTGTTTTCTAAACATGTCATTGACTAACACTGCTCAGTTTATGGAAGTAGTATGTGATGGAAGTAGTGTATGACTTCATGTATAGCATTCTGAAGGGATGTGCTTGCACATCTAAGGTCTTGATCTTTGCTGTAAGAGGTGCTAAGTAAAGTCCTATGGTCTTTGTTGTACAAGAGATTAGATGGTGGGACTGTTTTGGTCTTAAAAATCTATATTTTGATTTATTTATTTGGGATAATTTTTATTCTGTCTTTTAGTAAATTATTTGACTTAATAACTATTAGAAATTTGTATGTGAACATATTGTATGACCTGCTTAGAAGTGGCTTAATGCTGTTATTTGTTTGATTATTCTCTGGTATATATTCCTTAACTGATCTCAGTGGCATGGGCTGGCTTATGTTCTCTTGTTACATTTGCAAAGGGTTTAGTAAGTAAGAATGTAAAATGGAGCAATGTAACTATTCATGCAAGTGCTGACTTCTGTTTCTGTTCTTGAAGACAAAACACACCTGCATAAATGTTAGATTAATTAAAAGTATCTCTTTATATCTCGTATTAGAAGCTAAATGGGGCCTGTGTGTCTGTTTTTCTTTAAAAACTGTCTAGCAAAATGTGCAAGATGGATTTAAATATTGTGGTATTACTTCTAGGTGATCTGTTAGTGTAGCCAACTGCTTAGTGTGGTCCATCTAAATTAGCTTTCTTTGAAATAGTAATAAGGTCATATATTCTTTCTTTTTAGCCTCTTTTCCTTTAGGAACAAGGCTCGCGAGATCACCCCGTGCACTTGCGTAGGTGCACACACATCCCTTCATCTCCCTCAGTATCTTTTGAACCTATCACTGATTTTGCTCACATTTTTTGGCACAGTGGAGATCTCAGAATTCAGATCCCACAGGTTTTGTGAAAGTAAGTAGCTGAGTATAGGTGGAAGCACCTAAAGGTGCCCTGACAGAGGGAAAGGCTGCAGCATGAAATAATCGTATTACTTGCCTGGGAATCCTAGTGATGGGAAAAGAGAGACTTTAAACAAATGTCCCAGCTGTGGGAAATGCTTCCTTCAAGGCTAGACACCAAAGCCAACCAACCAGGAGGTATAAATCTGTGGGAGATGAGGCTTAATTAATTCTGTTGTTCATGGTACTACTTGTTCCTTAGATATTTAATAATAATAATAATAATATCAGTAGCATAAATGTTTCCATGCAGTACATTTTTGCATATTTAGTGTTTAAGGTAAATATGCAGAGATATTCTTATGATAATCCTAATTTTCAGAAACATTTTTTGTTTTCACTGTGAACATTGTTTACAGTTCCTTCCCCCTACTTTTAAAATGACAGATACAGTGAATGCTTTCCAGCCCTGTTCTGCATGTGGTTCTGGATTGCAACTAGCCAGAAATGCTGGAGAATTCATGGCACTGTGATTGTGCTCCAAGGGAGTTAACTGGGAAGAAAACAAGGTCGGTACAGTACGCTTACTGAATATGGAAATAATAATAATTATTAATCTAACCAACAAGAAGTGTATTCTGAATAAAATGTGTGGGTTTTTTCAGTGTAATCATATGACTATATAATACAAAAATTGCTTTGAGAGTAGGTCAAAGATTACGCATAGCAGAGACTTGTGTGATTGGTTATGAACAAGCAAAAATAGGGTAAACTTTTGACCCGGCAGCAGCAAATGGAACTGTGTAAAGCACCTACAGATGGCAGGATTTAACATATAGTCAGTCTCTCGCCCTTTCACAGCAATTATGATCGTATTACAGCAGGCACTGAGGGGAAGGCGCTCTGCAACTCTAATACAGTGCGTCTTTGAAAGTTTTGAATATGCAGTTGCGTTTCATTTTTGTAGGGCCATCAATTAGCTTAGCGAGAAGAATTCAACTTTTGTTGCTCATGTTTGACTCAACAAGTTCCTGACTAGCGTGCCAAGTCCATTTGGAACAAAAAAATCATTTGAACAGACGGAATAATTTTGATAATTTGGACTGCAGTAGATTTATTGCTAAGCTAGAAAGACTCAGTGAAAGTTTTATGCTGTTGTGCTGCTGATGTGGGTTTGAAGGGATAAGGAGACTGTGATTTCAGAGAGAGGTATGGAAAACAAGACTCTGAACCAGCTCCTTAGATCCTCGTGTAGGTGCATGCATCTTCCTTGTTGATTTTTAAATTTGCAAAACTAAAATGTGAAAAAAACTCCAATTGATAAACTGTTTATTTTACTATACTGTGGCATTTAGATAATTCGGTGGCTTTTAGTTTTGTTTGTACCTATGAAATACATGGCAAATTAGAAAAAGTGAAAATGCCTTGTGAATTAGAAAGAAATCATTGCTGTTTTCCTGTAAACTCTGTCAGTTACAAAATCAAGTCCAGTTGCACTTTTGGCACAGACTGATAGTTCTGAAGTCATCTGAGCATATTTTGTGTAATTCACTGCTTTTCGGGTGTTTGTGTCTCATGTATGTATGTGTGCAGACTTGTGCAACAATTGTGGGGCTTTTTTTTTTTTT
>VXBX01008995.1:984846-1001240 GCA_013400415.1 Scytalopus superciliaris
TGTTGTTTGTTTTTCTTTTTAATCATGCTTTGACGTATCGGCATTTGAGGAAGGAGTCTGAATTATAGAAGGCATGCTTCCTTCTGGTTGTGATCCTGCCACTATCTCCCTTTTCGTCTCTGCGTTGCCTGCTGGCCTGTAATCTGATGCGTGTGCCAGATGTGGGGAGGTAGAGCAGAAGCAATACAAGCTTTTTAGACCATTTCATGGAAGGGGTTATTTTATTATATTTGTGGTTCACAAAAATTTTCCTTTGGTTTTTCAGAATGACTTCTATGGAGAGTAGAAATTGCAAGCATATGGTAGTAAGCTAAATAAGACAGTGGGGAAATGCTCTTTGGAGGAAGGGAGAAATTTCAAATACTGATAAAATAAAGGGTGGTTGGTTGGGTTGGGTTGGGTTTCTGTTTTTTTTTTTTTTTTCTTTTAAATCATGCTGAAGCTTGCACTGTACATAGACTGCTGGGTTTAGTTCCATTTCATTTTGGAGACAAATTGTGTTCATTTTAGCCATGCCTGTACCTGCAGCAAAGAGCTGCTGCTGCAAGCTTTAAGGCACTTAAACGGCTCAGTGACTGCTACTGCACGAGTTTGATCTGGTCATACAAGATTTCAAAACTTTCCTGGTTTTTAGAATACAGTGAAATGAAAACTAGTCTCCTTAAAAGCCAAACAGCACACACTGGGGTAGATTAATTCCTTCTACAGTTTTATAACCCACCTCACACACCCCAAAACAAACTGTAAGTCAGTTAAAAATCCCCCCCCCCCCGTGCATTCCCCTGTTTTACTGATGAACAGCCTTCAGATCAGCAGGTTTGAGCTGCACTCAAAATCTGCCTGGACCTGTTGATGTCCCAGCTCCTCAGAGGACGCTCAGGAGCCACAGTGCCACCCTGTGCTCCCTGCGGAGGCTGGGGCTGCGGGCAATACGGTGGGCTCTGCCAGGGATCGTGGGCTGGCACGGTTACCACACAGACCTCCTTAAAACATAGTTCAGTAACCTTAATCTAAGGGTAGTAGCTTAATTTTTCAGTGTGAGGTGGTTGTCTGTTGTGTTCATGACTTTAATGAATTTGGGTTCATTTGCATGACAGCTATGTCACCTGAAAATAGGGGTAAGTTATTGTCAGCTTTCTGCCTCCTAAGTATCAGCTTTATAGAGGTGATTTGAATTTGTTGTACTTGGGAAATGCAAAAACCCAAACCAACTCTATAGAAAAAAAATGTTCTTAATAGATGGAGTCAAAAGGGAAATTAATTAAAGAGGTGAGTTTCATACTTGGGAAAGAAAGTGATTTTCAGAATCACAGAATATTCTGGGTTTTGTCTAGTTATGTTCTTTTATGTTCTTTTTGAAGTACAAAAAGGTTTTGAAGTGACCTGAAAAGTCTTGAAATGTTATTACTGACATGTTACTATTGAAACATTATTGAAATACTATGGGTTTATTCTCATTTCATTGATTAAAATAGAAATCTAATTGAAGGATGTGCGCTTTTCGTAGCTGCTTTGTAAATAACTATTTTTTTTATTTGTACTTTTATATTCCAGTACCTGAAATATCTCCAGTAATTATAGTTACTGAATGAATACCCTGTATGCTGCTTTAAAATCTAAAACATATTAACGCATCAACCAAACTGAGGGATATATTAAAGCTTTAACACTGACATGTGCTTTGTAGTGCCTTCATATTCTTCTTTTAATTCTGATAATTCTTTTTTTGCCACTACATAACAGAGATGCTCCTATTTTCTAGCCATTGCTGGAAATAAAATAATTGAAATGCTCTTCTAGTATGGCTCAAAGCTAAGTATGTAGGTTTCCATTATAAGTGGCACAAAAAGTTCTTACCTACCCTTTGGTAGATAGGTGAACCGCCTGTGTGCAATATGCACAAGCTTTGTTTCCTTTTAATATTATCTAAATATCTAATTTAGTTTTCCTTTTCATCTACTCTGAAAGGCTAATGGACAAAGCTGTAATTTCTTAGAACACACCTTGCATACAGATTCAGGTGAAGTGTGATGGGCTTTTTCTGCCCCCAGAAGATAATTTCCAAACCTGGTGGGACTTTTCTTATGATTCCGTGTCAAGGCACTTCTGACCTATGTCAGTACCTCGTCTAATTTGGTTTTGAAGTTAGTGTTGCAAGAGGGCACCATCACTGCCATACCAGTAATATTTAGGTTACTACAGGTGAATAATTGTCACAAGAGTATTCTGGATATTGAAAAGTTTTTAAGTTATTAATCAACCATTGCATAATCATTACAAATAAATTAATACATAGATTGTCGCACGGTGGTTTTTGTGCTGCTCACCAAGGTAACTGCTGGCTGTATAACTGGAAGATAAAAGTAGTAATCTGCCCATACAGATCTAGCTAAAAGAGCTGTTTTTCCTGATACATTTAAGTTGCTAGTAGTGGAAGAGTGAATAAGGTGTGGATTTAGAATTTAGTGGAAGAGTGAATAAGGTGTAGATTTAGAATTTAGTGGAAGAGTGAATAAGGTGTAGATTTAGAATTTGGGGGTTTTTTGGTTTGGTTTTTGTTTTTTTTTTTTAACATAAAGCATCACAATTAAGGTGAAATATTTATTACACAATAGTGCTGATTTTGGCGCTCTTCATTTGTATATGAGTGAGGAACTCTGCAGATCTCCATTCCCAAGATGTGTGATCTTCTGAGAGAGATTTTCTCTTCTCCCCACCTAAGCTGTGAAGATCACTGGCTTTGCACAATGTATGTGGCATAACAAATACCTTCAGAATGAAAAAAGTAATCAGATACATTTATTTTCTGTCAGATATGTAAGTTAGGTTGATATATGACTTTAGCAGAGGCGGGGAGGGAGGCAGGAACATGACATTTGTGCCCCTCTTGGCTCAGGACGGTTTTGACCTCCTGACAGTCAATCTCAATGAGCAGTAGGATCACTGGTAGGGTGCAGATTAGTGAAAGCTGATTGGCGCCAAGCACCAACCCTTCCCATGTTTGTAGACGTGACCACTTACAGCTAATAAGCTTATAATAATTTCTGCTTAAGCACAGGTGGTGAAAGTAGCAGAGAAAAAAACAAAAAAGTAAGGAGCTTAAATATGCCGAAGGTATGGGGAGAATTGTGATGAAACATGTTCTGTGCATAGTAATTGTCCCTCACCTCTCGCATGGTGGCTGGTGTTTATCCCAGTCGTCCATGCTGATACTCCTGTTTACATGGCAACTGTAGGGCAGCAGAATCAGACTGAACTCCAACAAGAAGCTTTACTTATGTCACTGTTACAGTCAAATATTTTTGCAGTTGGGCATAAGTATCAGGGCTTCAGAAGGTTTCTGCTAAATATTGTGCAGGAAATTTTTGATGACATGTGCGCATTTTGTTCTACTGTCTGAAGGACTCTATTTGTGCAGAGGAATATTGGTCTTTGGAATGATTTTGTATTTTGAAAGATTAAAAAATTCTCTTCTCTAAAGCAGATTGCTTTGCTGTAGATGACTCGATTGGAAAATAACACATGCCTCCCTGCCTACTTTTCATTTGTTACCTAAATGGAGTAAATTCAGCTTGAAGAGGCTTGGAAAGAAGAGAAGGATTTTAAATTATTCCCCTTTAATTAATCCCAGGAAAATTCTGGCAAATCTGTCTTTTCTTAGTGCACGCTGTGTGTCTTTAAACTCCATTTCACTCCAATGGCATAGACAAGTCAGGCTGGGGTTTTTTTCCCCCACAATAATACTCTGGTGTGTCAGTAACTAGGTTTTGGGTTTACCTCATTTTAGTACATGATTAATAAGGAAGTGTGTGTCTTCTGTGATTTCTTTTTTCTTTTTAAAATCTCATTTTCTGTAAAGGAAACATTTCAGTGGTGGTGTTAGAGAAATCTAGCTTTGAAGTGCTGACCTTTAATGAAATAATGTTTCACTACCAATTGTTATAAGCCAGTGGTGATAATTTCTTCCCCCTGCAAAATATAAATCTTTGATTTGTTTAAACATCATGTTATTTGAACAGAGCAAGCTCCCTCTGTGGCAGATTATAGTACTTTCTTTCTTTGGGGACAAAGAAAAAGAAACAAACAAAAGCAAAACAAAGAAACAACCCATGGCATGTTGCTTTGTTATCTTTCTTGGCTAATGCAAAAGGACATTGGCTACTACTACTCCTGCAGTTCAGAGGGCAGCTGAACAGATAATTTATGCATGTTATATACTTCTCAGTTCTCAGCAGTCTGAAACAACTTAAGGACTCCATCCTGAAAAGTAAGAACATTCTGAGCTTAATTCAAGAAAGCATTTACGCATAATCTTTACAGTTAAGGCCATGAATGGAGCCCTGTACTTAATGTTAGGTAAGACAGTTCAGCGAATTGCAAGACTAAGTATTTAATCCAAAGCATTATGGCTGTGGTGTTAACTAACAAATAAACTGTCTTCCCAGTGCTACATTCTCATAAATATTCTCATATTTATGTATTGGTTTGGAGTTGTGACTAAACAGTTTTCTATACAAAGCTTTTTACACATTTATTTTTTTATTCAAAATATTTTCCAGAAGTTAAGGTGACATATTAACACCAGGGGAACCACCACTTTTTTAGCCCATGAAAATAAAAGAACATTTCCTAGAATTTTTAATGTGGCTCAGTTCTGATGTATGTAAGTGAAGTCCTGGAGTGTTATCTTCTTCTAGTAAAGTTGTGGAAGTAAAATTAGTCTCTAATATTTATTGGTTGGACTGTTCACCTCTCTGTATAATTCATATAATAGTATACTACAACTCTTGCTACTTTCTTCAGGTTCACTCCAGTATCTGATACGGTCTCCAAGAACATCTCATTGTGGAAGAGGACAGCTTTGTTCTGATCACTGTTTAGCAGATCCTGACAGATCTGGAGATCTACAGGCCTGTAGATCCAGTGCCCTTTCCAGAGTGCTTATACAAGATTATTCTGGAGAATTTCTGTGGTATCATGCTACCACATACCTAGAGTTAGTAATTTTTTTCTCCTTTCTCTCCTAAGAATATGTTTAGACGTGTGTTTTTTTAAGGAGTTAACATCCATTGTGCTTTCTCATGGGTACCATTGAAATTTAAGGCAGGATCTGCCTGTCTTCATAGTGTCACTGCAAGTTGCAACCTGAGTCAAAAAGGCAGCATACCTGATACTACCCGCTTAAATACATGTCGCTTACTAAATGACCTTCAATAGGTCATTTTATGTCTCTTCATCCTGAGATCTATAAACTTCAGCTAATAAAACATATATCTACCTCTGCAAAAGCTTTTTGAAATCCATGAGTAAAAGGTATCCAGTAAGGTCAAAATATGAATTATTTATTGCTACATGACATGCACAGCATGCAGACTGTAAGGTTATATAGATATCTTGTCTGTTCCTTTTTCCCCTGAGAATAAGAGTCATGCCTTCAGAGCGCTACTTAAAAAAGAAGTATTCATCGTATGAAATCTAATATAATTTTAGTGTTTGAGTGTGTGATAATACTGAAACTTTGGTATCTCCAAGGAATTGGTTTCACGTGCCAATACCCCAGCTTCCTCTGACAAGTGCAAATGCAGTTTTCAAAATAATAAACATTTTTAAAATAAAGATTGAATATGAGAAGACTAAAAAGAATAGTCAGAGATGAGGCAAAGATTGGGTTTTGAAGTAAGGAAATCAGAATTTCATGGTATCAAAATTGTGGTAGAGTACTACAGTGTAGTAGATTACTTGACTTCCAGGTGATTCCTAATACTTGTAGGCATTATCTATTTTCTAATATTTAACATCTCTGCAGTATGATTTAAAAGAAACTGATTTTTGTTTTAGTACATTTGCTAGAATTTATTGTAGACCCTATTTGTCATCAAAAAAAGTTGTGTTCTCTGCTTACTGTTTACATTGTGTAATTAATTTAGGTATGTGTTATTTGTGGGTATATATATATAGCTTATCTTGAATATATTACAGATATAAAACATGCAAAAAGCAAGAACAGATACATGCAAGCCAGTTAGGCCTTTACTCTTCAGTGTGAACATTCTCAACTGTACTTGGACATCAGCAGGCAACTAGCACAGGTTTTCAAGAGCTCCTAGTTCTTCAAAGCTCTTGCTGACATATGCTACTTCAGTAATTGGATTTCTCTATATCAGTTTTGGCCTCTGAAAGAGTGTAAGGAATGGTCTTCAGTAGAGCACAGTTAAATTACCTAGCAATGAGATCCATGACATTAGCATAAATCTGAAGTGCTTGGCCTTTAATCCAAGTCCAAATATTAGGTCAAATTTGTATTCAGCTAAATCCAAAAGAGCCTATAACTATTTGGGATAGGCCCAGACTCTTTCTAGTACTGTCAACAGAGGCAAGAGGGTTCTTGCACAGATTTTAAAACTCCTCTGGGGATAACAGACTACTGATTATGTTTGGTTCTCTACTGCACTGTTGGATGAAGGGCAGTTTTACAGCTGAAGTTATGTCCAGTTGAAAAGATTGAGGAGATGTTACTAGAAAGCAAATTCTAAGGGAGAAGGGAAGCAGTGCTATGCCCAAGTAAGACTTGATTTTTCAGAAAATTGTTCAAAGAAAGATTGCTTCTACTTGTCAGTGCATTTGGTTCAGAAGACTGTACTTTAAGACCATAATAAAATGTCTTGTTAAAAGGAACCATCTGCTTGGAAATATTTCCCTTTATGTTGCCTTCCATCTTGGTTCTCTTCCATTACACTTTAGGCATTGTTTTGCATGTTCTTTGTATTTTTTGGATACTTTCATCTAGCCCTTCTCACAGCTGTAGAATCTGAGGTCTTGACTAGTCTCATTTTTCTTAATCTATCCATTGCTCTTGACTCTAAGAATGGCTGAGGTACTGCAGGCTATTTATTAATAAAGGTAATACATCTATATAAATTTACATATAGTATAGATATTGAGTGTGATGTGTAAAAGGTTGTAGGGATTCTGTGCTATGGAAGCTTCCTAAGTACCTAAACCCTAAATGGTTACTTTATTACTTCCTCTTCTTTCTTCTCATCCTTCTCAGTAATCTCCATTGCAAACACAGATGTTAGCGTCAATGTTATGTAGGGGATACCTGGTTCAGTATTTCCTTTCCTGTTTTTTCCCCTGTATTATGCAATTTTTAAAGTAATAAAATAGCATTGTGACTACAGAAGGTTTTTGTTTGTTTGGTTGGTTGGTTGGTTTTTGTTTGGGTGGGGTTTTTTGTTTGGTTTTTTTGTTTGTTTGTTGTTTTGTTTGGTTTTTTTTTTAAACCCTCCTTTAGTAGAGAAGAACAGCATTGCAGTCAGGACTGTAATCTTGTATTATCTGGTTTTCTAAAATTGAGGGATTTCAATGCCTCGTACCTAATTCCATCACTCATTGCTTCCACTGAGAGTTTTTCACTGTTGCTCCTCTCAATAAGTGTTCTCACATGTGCTCCTCAGTGCCAACTGTATATGCCTATATATAGTATTGTACAGCCAGCGTATTCAGAATTGCATTAAATCCAAAGTTTGCAGGCAGCAGGTAATTTAAGAAATTGCATCAGACTTGGTTGATAGGAACATAGATTTACCTTTCTTTATAGGTTTTGTTCCATTGGTTTTATAATTTATTTACTTTAGGTATCTTTTCCTATTGATGTGGAAGGGCTTACATTTCTGGATGGACATCACTGTATGTTGCAGCCACTCCCACATAAAATGAAAAAAAAATGGAAAAGTTGTGGGTTTTGTCCAAAAGTCTTTCAAGGATAAATCCTTCAGCAGCCCACTAATACCTTAACATTTTTTGAACAGTAAAATCACCAAGCACATTCAGTGTCAAATACACTTATCAAGAGAATCACTCCAGTTTGAGATCACTTCTGCTCAAAAGCCCCACCCAGCCTGGCCTTGGACACTTCAGGGATAGGCCATCCACAACTTCTTCTGGGTAGCCTTTTCCAGCATCTTGTCTCTCATAGTAAAGAATTTCCTCCCACTATCTAATCTAAACCTTTCTTTCTAAACCTATCTTTCAGGTAAAAGCTATTCCCGCTTGTCCTGTCCCTACATACTCTTGTAAAGAGTGTCTCCTTAGCTTTCCAGTAAGCCCCCTTTAAGTACTGGAAGGTTCTGTAAGGTCTTCCCAGAGCCTTCTCTTCTCCAGACTGAGTAACTTCTGTTTGTGTTTACAGAAGTGCTTCAGCCCTCTCATCATCTTGGTAACCCTCCTCTGGACTCAATTCATCAGGTCCATGTCCTTCCTATGTTGAAGGCCACAGACCTGGATGCAGCATTCCAGGTGGGGTATCATGAGCGCAGACCAAAGGGGAGAATCTCCTCCCTTGTTCTGCTTCTCACATATGCAGTAAAGGGAAAATCAGCCTTCCAGCGTCCAGGACCCTACATGGCTTTATCAGTTAAAATTAGCACTGAAGTGACATCTGTAAATCCATGGATATAAATGTAATTCCTAGAACAAAGTCATGAGATGGTCTTAAAATATTACTCAGCAAGTAAGGCTGGATTGCCTTTGGACAATAGTAGTGGCCACACACTTGCAGTGTAAGGTGGCCCTGTGGGGCATGCTGCTTCTCAGATGGAGGTATAGTTTGGGAACACAGAGCACATCAGTTCTCTCACAGTTGCTTTGGTTGTCTCCTGGCTTGTGGTTGGATTGCTGACTTTTGAAATCAAAATATGACTTTATGTCCAGATTATTTCACAGATCATCTCTGTCTTTTTTTGCCATACTGCTGTTAAAAGTGCCAGCAAAATGTTCTCTTTGAGGCCATTTTGTCTTGATGTGTTACATGCCCTGCCTATTTTCTCTGGAGTTTTGGAAAAGAAATTGCACAGTGGAAAGGACAGTTAATTTCAGGGACTTGGCTGATTTCTTCTTGAAAGAATATTTGCTTCACTCAAAGTAAATGGCTTATACAGTGTTATTTATTATTATTATATTAACTTGAAGCTTGGAAAATGAAGGTTCTTAAGAAGCTGGGGAAGACAATTTGTAAACATCTAAGTCTCATATTAAGGGTTATTTGCTAATGGTTTTAAGAAATTGTCCTGTGAATTGTCAAGTACTGCAGTTTCAAGTTGAGAATCATGACAGCCATATGTTTGAAAGATAAAGATGGAAGTGTCTTTGCCAAAAGCATAGCAATGGAATAGCCATGTATTCTTCCAAACATGACTTTTCTCCCAATTTAACTGACTTTCTGTCTTCTTGTGCTTCAGTGTAATATGCTCAAGTGCAGTCTTTAAGAAAATGAAAAGCACCACCCATATTGTTGATATTTTTGTTAAAGTAATATTTTTGAGATTGCTTTTGTGGAAAATATAAAGTGTGTAAGCATGATATGGGTCACTAATTTTACATTAATGGAAGACCTGTCAGACCTGCTATTTGCAGTTGGAAGCAGTTCTAATGTCTCTGCCATCTGTTTTCAAAGGTTGCTTCTGACTTTTTCATATTGATGTACAGTATAACATCAGTAAATGCATATAGGAGTTCTCAGGATGGGACTGGATTTGCTGTATGTTCTATATGTTTCTGCTTAAAATGATTGAGCTGTATTATGTTTCTGAGCTTTTCCCTTCACTCATACATATGCCCCTAGTTTGCAGTTCATTTTATGGAAAACCTGGAGCAAAGTGAAGTTCTAAAATAGATTTCTGGTTTGGAATTGTGTGTTGAACTTCTTAAGCGTTAGCAGTAGATCCAAGTCCTGACATGTTTCCTCTTATCATAGACTTAAATATTTGATGCTAACCACACTGGGGGTTACTTGAGATTGTATAGCATTTCTACTCAGAGTTAGGTCTCTGTAAGAATGTGATGTCTTACTTCTACTGCAAATATTTGCCTGCATACCTAAAATTTATTGTTTCTTTATTTAAATGAAATGAGTGTAGTCTTCCATGTTTTAGAGCTGCCGTTTGTTATTACTGGCACTTGTAGCAAACCTGCACTTTTTGTCTGATGAGAAGTGAGTAAGTCTGGTTTTTGTTGAACACATGAGTGTCATTATGTTAAATAATTCCTTAATACCCTACATTCAGTGATTGCTGTTCAATTATCACAAAGGTTGTTTTTTTCCCCCTCTTTTATTCTCATGAGTGAAATTTGAAGTTGTTGAATTTTCACAATACTGCAGTTAAATTCCAGTTTTGTCACATCTACATCATTAGAAAAAAAGAGAACAGACCAATTGTTCTAAAGCTGATTTTTATTCCATAGCAGAGTGTTTAATTATTTTATTGTAAATCAAATTAATTCCAATTGCTTCTACTTCTCCATTCACTTTTTGTTTTATTTGATAAGCTGCAGTCTCTGGCTTTTGGTTTTCTCATCAAATACTGACAGCCCTTGCAGGAGTATTTGTGCTTGTGCTCAGTTAGACAGGGATGTTTTCATGGTTCTGTCTAATATTGATAGAAACTTCCACTTGAAAACTCCTAACAGAAAACCTGACTTTCTTCAGTTTCTCTTCTGTATCTTGTACCATTCACTGATATTCTGGATGTTTAATAATACCAAAATTTGGAACATGACCCTGCTTTACTGTGTACCAAATTCTGAATGATTAAGGCAAGAGGTCAGTACTCACTGCTGTTCATCACCTTTTACCACTCAGCACTTGTACTGACTTAGTGCTGCTTCAGGTGTTTGTAAGATCTGAGTTGTTGACGCAACCCTAAACTAGCTTATTATTTATTCTCGAATTTGTAAAGAGCAACTGTCTCTGCATTCCAGTTTCTCCTATGTGAAGCTAGTTATAATCAGTAGCATTTCCCTTCCTCAGTGAGGTCTCTTGGAGGCATGTGAAAGCCCAGATTTTCAAGATCTGCAAGTTAGTCTCTTGTGTGTTTCCCCTGTGCTGCTGGCAAGAACTGGCTTTTCAATGCAAGGCAATGTCTGCAAGCCACTAGCAGTTAGCAGACAACAGCTGAACATTGACAAGACACGAGATTTTTATGACTTCCTAGGAAATGTTAATTTTCTCTTCAAAAAGAGGTCTAGGTGCAGAGACCCATGTATTCATCGCCAGGTATGGCAATTTGCTGTATCTCAATCTAAAGGTAGAGGTCCCACTTGCATTGAACACATCTGCAACTTTCTGTTTCAAGGGAAACCACAGGCAGTGTATCAAATCTTTTTAAGTTCACATAGTGTTGCTGTTATGGCCAGATGGAGTGTTAGGCTGTGCTACCCTGCCCGGTTATCAGAAACCTTGAATTTTCACCAAATTATTTCTTTAATCCTCTAACTTGATTGAGTCATGATGTCATTTAGAAATATTTATAGATAAGACTACATGAAAGAAAACTTGCCTTATCCTTGGATGAATTAGTATGATTTTGTTCTGCTACTGATAATAAACGTTTTCTTGTCTGACTTTTGTTTAGTTTAAACTTGTCTAATTCAAATCTTGGCCATTGAATCTTGCCAGCTGTTGGTCCACAGTTTTCAGGAACTTTTTGTTATTAGAAGTCTTTTCCCATATGAGTACTTCTGTTCTGAGCTGAGGTGAAATAAAGAGTTTGAGCTGATTTTAAAAATACATTCACTGGAAGGCACATTCAGTAGAGCTGAAAGTAATTTCTTTTTTAAAAATCCCAAACTCTTCATAATTTAGCTACATTCTGTTAAAAACTCATGGCAGCTCTCAATGTTATTACATTTCTGTAATGTATTGTGTTAATATAACATATTTTTTTCTATGCTGTAGTATTTCCATTCTGGTTCTGGTTTTCTCTGCTTGCTCAACTTCCTGTGCTGAGTTCCTCTTGTGGTCCGTCAGCAACTCACAGTCTTGAACTTGTCTCTCTGTGGGCTGAGGCCCATTTCCACCAGGGAGCAGCTCTCTGTGTAACCCATAGAGAGCACTGGCGAGCACCCCCTGGGGGATATCACCCTTTTTTAGTTTCCAGGAGAAGAAAGACCTGAGCCAGGAGCTGACCATTTCCATATTGCAGTGAAAGAACCCCTTTTTTATTCTCTTGTATCCCTTCTTAATTAAAGGCAAACGAGTGAAGCAGTAGAGGTTTTAAAAAACCAAAAAATCTCCATTAACTATAGTCATCAAACCTGTCTTTAAAAAAAAAAAAAAAAAAGAACACAATTGTCAGTGGACATGCCCATACAGAAGTTAATTGCTATATATAGCACACACCTCAGTATTGAATTATCCATTTAGGTATTGCAGAAACTTGCACACAGCGCTCTGAGGGGGATGGCTGGGTGCATGCTTATAAAGTTATGAGAGCCTTGGTGAGCTGTCTTCAAGAAAGCGTGGGCATTTCCATACTGTGAAGAGAAGTCAACAGTAATACCTCTGAGGTGCAGAGAGGAGGGTGTGTCTTTTCATTGCCCTTGTATGGACAGAAGTCAGAAGATATTTAGCACTGTAGGTACATGTACTGCTAATACAGAGACTGACTGTGAGAAATGCCAAGTGCTACAAATACCAGTGGAAGTACATTTGATATGATTCCTGTGCCCCTCAAGAGGAGACGCAAAGGTCAGAAAAACTAGATTTATCTACAGTATTCTATTTATTTTTCCTCAGCTGGTAAAAGGAAAAAAATCTTAGTTTTCAAGTATTAGTGAGTTAGTAGTTCCTAAACTGATAAAATGTTGATGTCATTGCCATGTAAGTCAAAAGGTTTCCAGTTTTGACATGAAACCCCAATGTTTTTGTTTAGTGTTCAGACAGAGGAATTTAGAAAAAAAACAAAACACAAAAAGCAAAACAACTGATATTTGTGAACTTTATTTTCTTCTACATTTATTGAAATGTACCACATGTAAATCACTGTACTTTGTTCTTGACCTGAGCAGCAGTATCCTTATTGTGCATCTAGGCAGGCAGTCCTAGTAGTTTCTCATTGTTGTTCTCTGTGCCAGTGTGGGGCTTTGACTTTCCGGTCTTTCTCGCAAGGGGTACTTAATACTGCCTAGTCAGCATTAAGTCAGTGGCCTCTTGCCCTGAATTAAGGCGTCAGCTTTGAAATCTTTGAAACACAGTTGGAAGTATCTTGCTATTTTGCCATGCAAACCAGGGCTGCCGATATACCTGTCAGGGTACTGCTTTGGGTACTCCAAACTGAAAGGATTGAAGGGATTATGGAGGTGAAATTGGGTCCTCCTGAATGTGGTATAGAGGGTGAGAGACAGGACTAAAAAAATCATGTTTTGAGATTAAAAAGACTGAAAAGATGTTTTGAGATTGCTTTGCCAGTCCTTGCCTCAGGAGTGGGTATCTTATAAGAAGGGCAAACAGCACCAGATTGTGTCATGGTGTATCCTGTCTCTGCCCAATTCCCCGTTTTCTAAGAAAAAGGAAGAAAAAGAAAACACAAATGTTAGAAAACTGTGAAATGCATGCAATGAAAGCATTGTTCTGTGTATCAATTTCCATTATTTGATCATGTTAGAAAATAAATTGTGAATGTTTTAGTGAAGTGCAGCTTCCTTGTGTCTATTGCAAAGTCACCTGTGGCTGGGCAAAAAAAAAAAAAAAAAAAATTAATGAAATATATTTCTTAGAGAAAACTTAGACGAACCTCTTCTGCTGTGAAAGGTGTGTCTTATCCTAACATGAAAAAATCTGTAGTGCCAGAATTAGTTTTGAAGGTCACCCGTTCATACCCAAATTATATGTATGATTCCTGTGAAACTATTTAAAAAGAAGCAACAACTCTGTCATTTCCATTTGAAGAATGTATTTACTGCCTGATAAAACCAAAGAACCTTTTCTTCTTTGCTGTTGCATGTTCCTTTATTTACATTCAGAGCAGTGCTTTCCTTCAGGAATATTTTTTCACTCATTTCTTCTTTCTCTTTTTGTCTGGAATCAGTCTGTACACTGCAGTGGGATATTCCCTCTTCTCCATTATCTTTATCTGTACGCTGTTCCTCACTAAGCAATCTTTTTAACAACATCTGTGTACTTTTACTCCTTTTTCAGCCTTCTACTCCTATTTTATTCCTACAATTACTCTTTTCGGTTACTATCTTTTTATTTACACATAATTCTTTTCTTAACACTGTAATTAAGGTTTGTGTTCACCATATTGTTTTGACTTTGATTTTCTCTTTTAATGATTACTGTAAATATTATATTAGCAATACAATTCTAGCTATGGTATCTGAGTGGGATCCTCCCATTTTTTATGTTTTCCTTAGATTTGTCCTTTACAAATGAATTGTTTTGTGTGTGTGTGTTCTTATGAAAGCTCATTTTCCTTCTGATGTTTGTCAATATATTTTCTTGCGTATCAGAGATGCTCTCTATAATCTTCAGTTTTTGTCACATTTGTATAATTTTCCAATGTAACCAGTATGTTTGATGCATCTTGTTCAGCTAAGGAATTCTTATGGAAAATGCAACTGAGATAAAACAAAGTCAAGATCGCAAAGCAGTTCTTGTTTTATTGGGTTTAAAGTTGTATGTAGCTCCAGTGTTCATTTTGCTTACCCTGTATAGTATGGTGCTTTGAGATGGAAGGATGTACTTAGAAAGGACTGGGAAAAATAAACCACTTCAATTGAGTAGGTATATGTTTTTCTGGTGAATATATATAGTCTCCTTATGGAACCAGATTATTTCCTCCTGGGCTGAGGATCTTTCTCACAGATTTTCTCTATAGCATGGAAAAGGGAAGAGTAGAAAAGATTATTCATGCTGCTGCAGAAAGGGGCCCCATTTCCATTCCACTTTCAGCTTCTCTGCTGCAGAAAGGTTGTGCCTAAGCTTTGGTGGTAGTGTTGGAGCAGGGTTTCCCCAGAGCCTTGGGCAGGGCTGCTCTCCAGAGCAGAGCTGTCCTTGGGGAGAGGTGTAAATAGAAAGGGTGACAGGGCAGCATTTGCAAAGATGGTGTATGTAAGTACAACCACTGTCTTTGACAGTAATTTTTTTCAGTGTCTGGAGAAACTGTAAGTTTATGATGAATGTTGTCTTTAAGGACAATGATCTGGTGTAATGGGAAAAGATGGAAATAGAAGGAGAAAAGGAGGTAATTATTTTTCTCAATCATATACGAAAAGAGCAGGTATAAAGCTGGAAAAGTTGTTCTGTGGGCTTGACAATTCCTTCAAGGTGTTTCATTCGCAGTTTCTTGAACAGTTTGCAGATCCAACCATGAAATGTCTGGGTAAGACTGTGGTGGTCTGTGTCCACCTGCACTGCCCAGTGCTGTCAGAGGTGGGCAGAGCCAGGGCAGATAGATTGGATACCTTAATGCTGTGTGCCAAGGTAACAGGGAAATGGTGTGCTAGTGCAGAAGAGGAAAGACTTGTTCTTTGAGTCTGTGAACTCCTTCAGTGAAGGCAGGAGAGAGCCGTGTGTTTGTATGTGTACTTTGCCTTTTACAAGCAGGAAACCTGAATGCTGACGTGCAAACCTGCCTAGGGCTTGGCATTCGGGAGGGAACTCTGAAGCTGAAGCTTAGGTAGGTTTTCACACTGGGCAGTGTATTTAAAAATTGCTTAAGGAGTTTGTTATGGTGCTGAGTTAAAGCAAGATAAATAATGCCCCTTTGGGAGAAGGAAAAAAAAAAAAAAGAGAGAAGCACTGATACTGGAGTTTGTAGTGTGCATCTTTTATTATCTGTGCTTTTTTTGCTTTTGCAGGAGTTGGGTGCTGGGAGGAGTTGAACCATAGGGTGTTGCTGAGAGAAAGAGTATTTCTAAAATTACAGGCAAAAAGTTAAAGTACTCTAGGGGGAAAGAATAATTCTAACATGCCAAATACTCAGTATTAAGCATGCTTAATATTCAGTTTAGTCTCATTTGACATGTTTATGACCAATGTGTGTGCCCCAACAAAGGCACAGCCTAAAAATGTATTCACTAATTAGTTTTGGTGCAAGAAGTAGAGAGAGCCTCTTCTCCACCAACGGCACAATTTGCTTTTCAGTAGAGGAAGATGCAGAATGATTTCAAGCGTGCCAGGTTTGGGTTTCTCCAGGAGATGTACCCTTAAAATCAGCAGAAGGGAGGGAGGGGAGTTCCTCTGTTATCATCAAGCTCTGCTAATGTAGCCCGGGCACCACGTGACTGCAGAAAAGGCTATTATCTCAATGAAAAGGAAACTGCTTTTTAGAGCAGCAACAGAACAGAAGCAGGAGGAATTTTCGAGTACTCCACCATGCTGGATTGTCAAAGGGGGATCTCTCTGATCAGCAGTTAGGGAAGGATTAGCGTGGCCAGTTTGTCAGCTGTCATTAGAAGCAGATGACAGAGATGATAAGCTGCTGTGTGCGCACGTCCTCACTCAGCATGTGCTTTGGTTTACATCAAGACATAACATTGGTTTGGGATAATGGAGAGCTGGTATTTTTAAGGCTGTAAATTTTCTGATAATTGTCTCCTTCCCCCCCCCTCCC
>VXBX01008995.1:1007990-1050294 GCA_013400415.1 Scytalopus superciliaris
AACTTAGCTACCTACCTAAAGCAAACAAAAGTATGTAAGAATGACTGGCACATACATATACATGTATATATATATACACATACATACATATACATACCTACATACACACACGTATATATACATTCCATAATTGTATTTTGGTTTTTATCTGGTGTTTTAAGGGAAGTTTCAGTGGTGTTAAGCTGCATTTCTTTTGTCATTGAGTATTAAGGATCACAAACAGTTATTGATAACTAGAGATACAATCCCAGACCTGAAATTACAATGCAGAGTCTTGAAGTTTTGTTGGAAACAGATCTTTTCATCCTTAAAAGCAGAAATTAAGCAAACTGTTGTATGTTATGGGGAATAAATAAAAAATAAAAAAAAAGGTACTTTCTTGTTCTGAATTTTTTTGCTGTTGTTTTATTAAAGCCTGGTTTTGCTATTCCTGGGCATATTAGAGGTGCTGACGTAGCCTAATCCGTAAGCAGCTGAGTGAGTGGCTCTGTTAAGAGCCTTAGCCTATAGGAATACAGAAGGTAGGAGCCATCTTACAGTGTTGGGGTCAGTCCGGAGAGGTTTTGGCAAAGTCTCAAGCAGAACTAGGGGTTTTCTCAAACCTATGGGTTTGAGTGCATGAGAAAAACCTCTTTCTCCTTCAAGATATAGATGGATTTTATAGGAAGTCATATAAAATACCAGTCTGTAACACTGAACATTAATGTTAGCCATTTATTTGACTGTTACAGCATGTGTTAAAGAGCTTCAGCTGCCCATTTGCAGCCTAATGTGTTTATTAGACGATCTTCCCAGTGGCATCTTGAAGTGTCTGTCAGGTAAAAAATTCATGAGCATTATTGGCTTTCAGGCTGCAAATGGAATATGTTGTCTTCCTACTGTCTAATACACCACTCTAAGGCCATTACACAGGAGTAAGGGAAAAGACTAAGGAAGGAGCCTTCAGCTGAAACCTTTGTTCATAGCCTGTTACTACATTTTGTTGACTGAGCAAAAATGTGAGTAGTAGGTGTTGGAGGCAGTTTTTGGTTCTTTTATACATGATCTCAATGGCATTTGCAGGTAAATTATGTTCCTTTTCTTAGTTCTAGTTTGTGAAGTTGAAGAATAAAGTTTAGTAAATACTGCCATAAATTTTGGTTTAATGTTACGTGTAATAGGCTCTCTTTCAAATGAGATTGTGTTGTCTAAGCAAGAAGTGTTATTTTCAGATAGAAAGGGCTTACAGTTACACGTCTGATTTTAGTTCAAGTCCTTTAAAGATGACTAGAGTTTTTCATCTTGCTGCTACCACCTTCCTTGTAGAAACTGTTTCCTCTTCTTGCTTTATACTCAGTGAGTGTTGTAGGGTGACAGTTTCATCTATAGTAAAAGTGGTAGTGCTGTTTCAAGAAAAAAGCATACCCTTAAATAAATTAGTTTATGTTTATAATATCAGATTATCATCACTGACCAAGGTTTGGCAGACTGGCATTGTTTTGTTTGGGGTATATCCCAGTCCCATGTCTTTGATCATGGATGGGTACAGTAAGTTGGGTGGAGAACATGTGGATTACTTATACCAGAGATTTGGCAGGATGGTTTAATGTATCTTTAACTTTCTTTTCCGTCAAACTTTTTAGCAGCGGATCTCTTGTTTAAATTTAACTTTACCAGACAATGCAGTCTTTTTTTCCCTGCTCCTTTTATTTCCTGTGATTTTTCACCTCTTATTTCTTTATTCTTTTCCAATCCCTTGTTCACGTCTCTGGATTTGTTGAAATATTTGTGCAAGAGCAAGTTTGCATGCAAAAAAGCTGAGCTTTTCCAAGTGCAGTGAGGTGCATGGGGCAGGTTGGCTCGATTCCCTGATTGGGATTTTGACAGGTGCTACAACAAAATGTGCTGGGAGTTTAAAGCAACCCTTTCTCCTGAACTGCTGTGGCTGATCAGTAAGAGGTTGGCCTTAGGCTCCAGTGACCCCCATCTCTGATCTGGTATCTTATTCTACCTCTGAGAGCAATTTCCTTTGGAGGCCCGGGAAAGTGGGTAGCAGGTATTACCTTCTTCAAAAGGGTTGAAGATTCAGTATGTACCAATATTAAATATTTTCTGATTCTGAAATGGAGCCAGTGAAAAAACCGTTCATAAGCAGGAAAAAATGTGAAGAATCAGAATTTGCGTGTGACTTCCAACTTTCCTCTGGCTTCTACCAGAATTAATGCTATGTGGAGTACATTTGTAATTTTGAAACTGAGACAAGAAAGCTTTCTAGTCATGACAACTTCACAGGAAAAAAGGGGGAACTATAATGGCTGTATGTTTGAGTAAACAATTAACCACAGAAGTATGAGCTGTTTTTATTTTTTAAATGGGCTGGTGGAGAACATTTTTGCCAAACTTTTCACTGACTTGCAGTATTTTTGGTCAGTAAAGAGTATTTTTTTCTGTTTGTTACTCAATAAAACCCTGGCTTCACTAAGTCGCTTCTCTATGTATCAGCTGTATATACACTGCTTGTATGTGTTGATGGGATGAAAGAGTGGTAGTATAGTTCTGCTACCTGATTGTCCACTATATGGTACTTTACCGTTTGTTTGCTACTTTTCAGATTGAAATAACAGCTTTGAAGGTGTAATCCTCATTTATTCTTTAACTGCATTTGTTAGGCTTATAATAAATCTGACAGTTTAACAGGCCTTGTTTGGAAGATGGCCTGCTCTGATAAGAGATAAAATGCACATTATCTTCTTCTACATTGACTCTGAATGATTAACTGAATTCACTGATGCTGAGGATCAGTGTTGGAAGGCTTACTCTGCAATGCCATATTCCTTCATGGCATTTGAGGAGTTGAAGAGATGTTACAAATTCACAAAAGTGATTTGTGCTGAATGTTTTCTTATCTCCCATTTCATGGGGCCTCTGTTTTTCTTTCCCCTTTGAAAGATGAATGTTTACTATTACTTTATAATTAGGTTAAGTCTCTCAGTGTACTCCCAACTTTGAGTGGTTGCTGGCGGAGGATGTAAAGGAGGATATGCTGTCATGCAAGAGCAGAGACTATTGTTTTATTACTGATAACAAAAATGAAAAAAAGTTTTTAAGTGTATTTCAGGCTCTGTTGTTTCACTCTTTTAACCTCTGGTAGAAACTGGTTAGGTGTCAATGAATGTAATTACTAACATATATTATACTGTAATTTTTTAATTTACTTTTTTCAGTCTTTTGAATTTACATTTGACAGTTGGAATAATGAGGTACTGATTTTGTCTAGAAGTATTTTGAAGGCCTGGGATAGCAAAATGGAGAGACAAGGAAAGTACACCTCAGGTCCTAAATGTAAAGAGAAAGAAAGTATTAAGTTACCTGAGATGTCCTGTTGGTATGGGTCATCTCTTGGAGACTAAAATTAGTTCTTCAGATATTTTTAGTAGTAATAATTCTGCTTTTCTAATTACATCCTTCCTTGTAGGAAAATCCTGCATTGAGTGTATTTACCTTTCCATTGCTTTGTTGCTCATTCATACCCAGTGGAATTGAAGCTTGAGTAGCATCCAAGACAGCATTAGAAGTTCAGCTCTTAGTTATTGTTGCAGTTTTATTGTTGGGTTTTGTTTTGGTTTGGGTTTGGTTGGTTTTTGGGTTTTTGTGGCTTTTTTGTTTGGTTGGTTGGTTGGGGTTTTTTGGGTTTTTTTTGAGGAGGGGGAGTTGTTGGTTGGTTGTGGGATTTTTGTTTGTTGTGAGGTTTTTTTCTTTTGTTAAGAAAAATGGAAAAAATCTTAATATATATTGAGAAGAAAAATCTGCTACCACCACTGAAGGCAAAATACTAATTTGGTAGTGGAATATGATGTTTGTGTTTTGGAGTGCAGTACAGCTCTCAAACAACTTACACAATGGAAAAGGGAGTGCCTGGTCGTGCATGACACTTCATTCTGCAAGACATGTATTCAAATTCAACTTTGTAAGACATTTTCTTTTAAAATAAAATTGATTTAGTTCAATACCTGACATGCCATGATGCTATTTTTTATCAGACATGGGTTTTATCTCTCTCTCCTCAAAATAGTGATTACTGCTGGGTTTGTTTTTACTAATTCCAATTTGGTTAATCTTTTTTCTGTATCATGCTAAACAACCCTTACCCACATTTTCTTGATTTTTGTACCAGAAGACATATGATAGAGCTACATTTTTATTTCTTCTAAAACATTAAATGAACCAAACTGTTCAAATTCTTTATCTTTTTTTTTCCTGAAAATTCCCACAGAGATGTATAAAAAGATCAGAGGAGCAAGATGAATGCTGCTTTCTAATCTAAGGTAGTTCCCTTAAGGGGAAGTTTATTGAAGTAAAATTTTGAGTCTCTGACTTGTCATTCTGCTCGCAGTGGCTTTAGTTTTGACTTGTCATGTTTCCTGGAAAAAAAAAAATCAGGCTTCAAATTTGGGAGTTTTATTTTCTGATCTGAGAAATTGTCTGAGTGGTTCAGGAACATAAGAATATTTAGAATGACTTTAAAAGATCCTAAATTATCTTTGAAAAATATTGTTTCCTAGGGGCCTGTTCCTTGGTACTATATGTGCCCAGAAGTACTTTCTTCTGAAAAATGTAGTTTTAGTTCCTTGCTTGGGCCACATTAAATTTGTAGAGATACTTAAACCCTCTAGAGATCTTCATCTACCAGTATGCATAGGTTTTGAATGTGAATTAGCTCATGGAAAAAAAATCAAAACAGCTGCTTTCTTTTTAAAAGACATGAGGAAGCTGGGAGAATGCTCACCTCTTTGACTCAACTTGTTAGAGTCATTGCTGAGAGACATCCTCCTCAGCCTGAGGGAGTCAAACCTGTTTTAAAACAGTGTTTGAACTACTTTCTTGTGAGTTCAGTGGTATGGACTACACACCTAAAGACTCCACTGCAGGAGTTAATCAAACTTGCTGTCTTTGCTTCATAAACATCCAGTTTTGGCAGGCAGAGAGCTACCCCACAGGAGGCTGTCCTGCATGGGCAAAAATACAGGCTTGAAAGCCCTCTGTGAAGAGGCAATTCAGTTTCTGGCTGTTTTAGTTGGTAGATAGTATTATTGAAGAGTCTATCCACAGCTTCTAAAAGCTGATTCCTTCTCATTTATCCTAACTTTGGAGTGGATTTTAGTTTCTGAATCCCAAGAGAACAGCAGAACTTTAACTATCCCGATCGCCCCTAAAGCCCTAGGGAGATGGTGTGGGGGCACATCTTTTGATTTTAGTACTGTGTACTAGATGGAGATGAGCGACTCACTGTAGCCTCTGAGGTTTTATAGATTGCTTTAGTATTATCTGTCTAGCTCTCCACTTTCCAAGACACCTACCTCTGGATTTTGCATTCTGCACAGCCTATACAGATATTTGAAGATTATTTTTAATGAAGACATAAGGGAGAACAGAGAGCAAATGTATTAGTAGGTGGTAGATTTTCAGAGGTAAATTATGATGAGTGAAAGAGAAATGGGTAACTCATTTTAAGAACAAACTGATAAAGCTGCTGAGAAAAAGATGTAATGGCCTGTAAGTGCAAACAGAACTAAATAAACCTATAAATTATTTGTTTAGAACCAGTTACTATGTTTAATAAGAAGAGAAGAAGGTGCTAGTTTAATAATTGTGATACCACTTTGGTTTCCTTCAATACATGAAGGTTAGAGTTTATGGTGGGAGATGAGTTTTCATGTGAACTCCAAAGGCTCATAATGTAGACCAAGTGGAATTCCTACGGAGTAGCATCAGTGCGAATTCAAGAAGAATTGAGCTTGGTGGAGCGTTGTGTTGGTGGAGCTACTGGTGAAACTTTGGTTCCCGCAAAAATAAAACTTCCCTTTGAAGTAAGCCTACAGAGTAGGTGGGAAAGCTGTCAATAACTGTTTCTATATGCTTTCCTGGGGACAAAGGGGAATTGATGGGGGATGTCCAGTCTTAATGCTAACATCACTACTTAGAGGAGAAGAGCAGTGAGAAGATTGAATATTTGAATGGCAGTTGAGTGTTTGACAGATTTTCATGAATTGTAGTGCTTGCTTTTCTCAAGAGAAGTAGTTAGCTGATCTACGCTTCTCTTGGGAAACTAAGAAATGAAGGGATTCCCCAGTCTAATTGCTCTTCTGAACTTTAGGTCACCATCTGAGTCTGGCTCAGAGATCAGATCTTGGGAATGTACAGCTTTCATCATACTCACTATTTTTTCTCAGAGAGCCCCAAGGACAGTTCCAGCTTTCCACTGACAGACATGTGGAACTGCTGTCTTCTCACAGCTTCTGTTTAATTATTGTCACAGTTTCCTTAATAGTACCTTGCTTCTTCCTTGGAGCTCTACTTGTGATACTTGTGAAATTGCATATTTTCAAGAAGATACTTAGATCCGAATATATTAATGTATATTTCTACTCCTGTACTTGGATAAATTAGGATGTGAATGTCTGCTGAGGCTAGAAATCCATGAAAATACATAGCTCTTAAGGAACAGCCAGTGTCACAGACCACGCTGGAGACCATGGTAGATGTTTCATGCTCTGCAGTATGGTTGGCATTGGTGTGGCTCTGTAAATGCCCTGGTAAGGTCCCTGAGTGTTCTCCAGCAAGTACAGAATGATGGAGGTTGTGATGGTACATCTTCCCTTTGAGAGTTCAGCTCTGCTCCACTGCAGAACCAGGGCCTTCTTGCTCTTCTTACAGTGGGTTCTTCTTAAAATGATGGCAGCTTATATGTACATGTAGATATACATATGCATATCTAGATTCAGTAGAGTAAAAGGTAATCTAGAGTTTTTTCAAATGGAATCTGATACCATTCATGTGAAAGACCATCTGGAGGCTATGTTTCAGGCATCATACAGGTTTTTTTGTGGAACTTGACCAGTATCTAGAAAAAGGAAAACTACTCCACTTTCTTCTCAAACTGGTTAAAAAAATATTTTCAGCACACAGAAATTATTTTTACTTTTTATTTTTAATTCAGAAAAATGTTAGGTGCTGATCACTTCTGAATCTGAGATGGCTCCAAATCTTCATTTGCTTGCTCAGCATCCCTGACCTTAGTGTCTGGGCTGTCTCTGCCAGTATCTGCCATGGCTTCACTCAGTCAGTTCACTCAGATTTCCAGTGTGACCATCTGATTACCAACATATAGATTGGCTGCTAAATTTAAAATAACGTCAAAAAGAAAAAGAGATTAAGTTCAGTGCATGGCTGACCAGGCCAGCAGAGGGAAGGGAACAGGTATGACAGAAATTAAGGTCTTAAAGGAGGTGGGGAACTCCCTTGTTTTGATACCTGATTTCCACTTTATGCCACTGTGAAGTGGTCATAGAATTACAGGCTCTAGCTCTCACTTTAGCATGATATGAATCACCTCCTGGGTACACTCACATCCTTCATGGCCCTCATGTTTATTTTTCTGCTAATCCTGAACAATACAGGAGCTCTCTGAAATGTCTGGCAACATCTCTCTGCCATCATCCTTACAAAATTGGCAGCAACTAGCCAATCACTAATGGTGAGCTGGGACTGCCCTGTCTTGCATGAAGTTTTGGATATTTTGCATCATCTCCCTTGTGCTTTGTAATGGTGATTTCTGTCTCCAGAATATTGGTACTTATTGAGAAGTGTGTAATCTGGGGCAAGCAAGGTTCATGTGCTTCTATGGTGCATAAGGCAACAGACAGCCAGGAGCAGGGCAGGATTTCCACAGGCTGTTTATTTTACAAATTGTAAGCTTGTGTTGTTTTAATACAAGATAGCTGGACAAGTTATTCTCCTTATGAGGTAGATTATATGTACAAAATATTTATCATGTCCTCAGTGGTCTCTAGTGTCAACAGATATTCTGTTTCTACAGTTTTGTACATGTACTTGTGCAAGCATTATCTTCTGATTTTTAACTAAATCTGCTTGTGCTACCTTTTTATGTAGCTGGGACATATATTTTATTTCATGTAATTCAATTCATGTATGTTCAATTTCTTGTTGTGGGGCACTCTGGCTTTTTCTTTGTCTTTCCTCATTCAACCTTGTAAATTTGCCATGAAAATTCAGCAATCCAAAGCACAAGATGTGCTTACCTGTTCTTACATAACTGGTAACAATCAAAGAGATGATAGCACTTCACCTTGCCCACTGCAAATTTCTTCCAAAGGAGTTTTGTGTAGCATTTTGTGGAGTCATAAACACAGTGTTTTTATTGGTACCTTTCAAACAAACTCTATTTCGAATGATAGATTTGCCAAGTAAAATCAGAGTTGAGCATGGAATGAGAACCTTGAAAGTATGAGCAGAGAACTCAAGACTTTCTCCACCATAACCTTTTCATGCTCTTTCTTCCTTTTAGTTGCTGATATGTGTTCAAGATGAGTGGGATGGGAGAAAATACCTCTGACCCATCCAGAGCAGAGTCAAGAAAGCGCAAGGATCCCGATCAGCTTGGACCCAGGTTAGACCATTTACTTCTGAAGATGTTGAGAGAGGAATTACAAAAATGTTACATTTGCATATGTTTTTCAGCTAGAAAATTACAAACAACATTCTTCCAAAGTCAGTGCCAAACTACTTTGGTACAGTAATTCTTTGTTGTTGAGAGTTTGAGGTGGGGGACTGTTCTCTCTTATTACTATTTGTTTGTTTATTTTGAATCCAGTGTTGTGTCAAAATGCAGAATTTTGGTGACAATTTAGGAGGTTTTTTTTTGAGATCTTCTTTGGTTAGTCACTGCAAGGAGTCTTCAGTCACTCATTTTGGCAATCTGAGATTTTTTTATTTTTTTTTTTACCACCTCTCATTTTAATCAGGGTGTTGAAAAATATTTTTCAGTTTTACAGGAGTTATGTTCCCAACAAAAATAAAGCTTAAAGAATAACCACTCATTCATCATCTTTTTTTTATGACTGTCATAAATTCACAAGGAAGTAGGAAGTATGGATTTGCTTGGTTTAACTTTTTAAGCTGTTTTATTTTCTCTTACACCATCACTGTATGATACTCATTGGATTCTCAGTGCCATGTGGGAGGGATACTTAAGTGTTCAAATCCCACCCCACCCCCACCCCTTAATCTTGCATTTTTGGTTTTCAAATCCCAAGCTTCTTTTGAAACAAAAACATGACTGCTGGGAAAAAACAAGTAATGTCTTTTCTCATGCTCTTTTCCTTGTTTCAGAGAAAAGCTTTCCACTTGAGAAAAACTTGTAACCTATAGTTTTGTAGTGAGATAAGGCAGTTCTCTCTCTGATTTTGTTAAACTACTGTCAAACCGTTTGAAATCATCTTTGAGCTGGCCAGAAGGCAAGCAAACTGACATTAAAGATGACATTTTTGTAAATTCCTCTTTCAGCCCTAAAAGAAGCACTGAGAAACGCAATCGTGAGCAAGAGAATAAATACATAGAAGAACTTGCAGAGCTGATTTTTGCAAATTTTAATGATATTGACAACTTCAACTTTAAACCTGACAAATGTGCAATCTTGAAAGAAACTGTGAAGCAAATTCGTCAGATTAAAGAACAAGGTAAGAAGACTAATTATTTGACTTTGAATATTTAGTGTTGATTATTATTTTGTTTTTGACAAACCTGATAGTTTCTTCAGCTTTTCTTTAGCAATTCACGTGTTTTTCATTAATCAGTAATGAAAAATACTGTAATGTTGTGTGAATAGAGTGTGTTAAGTGTCATATTCAGTATTTTAGAATACGCTTCATGAAAATTGCTTAGAGAGAGAGAAAATCGATCAGTCTGGTATGTGTATCTAATGGAATTAAAATAACTTGTGCTTCCACGAAAGTTAAACTAGCAGATGGCTTTGGGGAAAAAAAAACCAAACCGACTACTTGCATACTCTTACATGGATAATGAATCCATGCAAAAGAGGCATAATCCAGGAGAGTGGGGTATGTACATATTCTGCATACCCCATTTTGCTTTCTTTTGCTGGTATGAATAGATATTGTGGACTAAATTATCTGCGTCCTTTAAATGATGACATCATATCCTCGACTACAATAGATTTGAAACTATTCTAATCTCTAGATAGGGTTCTGTTATAAATGTAAACCAGGGAACATGACAGTTTTCTTCCTGTTCTTTGTCTAGAAGATTAGTTTTGTATTTCTTTTCTTTTGATATATTTCCTATTCAAAGAGAAAACCCAAATCTTTTAGAAACTTCAAATTTTTGGAATTGGGTTTTGTGGCTCAGGTCTGTCTGTCTGGGCAGGCATGAATAGCACTGCAGGTGTTTGGGGCAGATTCAAATTCTTAAAGTAGGTGCATATCATTTTTCTTCTAATGTAGAGGTTTTCTGTTTCTTTGTAAACTGTGTTTAGAGTGATTCCATTGGTTTTCAAACACTTTAATTAAATAGCTTTCACTTTTTCAGTATTCTGTGATTTCTGTGGGAAAGTAATGCTTCCTTTTCCATGCTATATGTGTAAAGTTATAACAGTGGAGAATATGTGTTGCATACATATTCATTTCTAAAACAAGTTTATAAGTAGATGGGTAGTTTTAGACATCAGCCTATTCAAAGCTAAGTGGAAAGTGTCAGGTTGTGTCAGCTGCCTCTGTTTAATCTTGGAGAGTGTTCTATTTCTCAGCTTGTTCTCTTATTATTCCTATTAGGTTGCTATGATTTTTAAAGCGGGTATTCTAGTAATGTTCCCATGCCCCATATTAGAAGCATACTTCTTAACCTGGCACAGTGTCCATAATAGTTTTGCACCGTGCTGGCTTTTGAGATATTCTTTACCCTTATTTTATTGATTCTTTTCTCAAATTCATTTCTAAATTATTGTTTGGTTCTTGCGCCAAGAGACATGTACTCCTTATCTTTACGTGAGAAAGGGATAGGGACCACAAAAGTTGCATTTTCCTGTGGAGTGGTTGCACAAAGAAAAATCTGCTAGTCTGCTTGGTAGTTCTGCCAGCAGTTCTAGAAAATCTAGTCTGAAAATCTGGCTCTAGCTAATGGTAACTTTGTCAGATCTGGTGTTTTGTTCTTCAGGACCAGTATGATAAAAATCGTTTTCATATTGTTATAAAATATTCACGTTCATCAGATCAGGTTATATGTAAGTTATTGAAGTCATTGTGGGTCAGAATGTACCAAAGCTGAATGTGCCCTTAGTTTTTTAAGCTCATAAAGTCTTATTGCAAAAACAACTGAATATACAACACTAAAGACAGACTAAACCACTATGAATTTATTTCAACAAGTAGTTTGCAACGCTTGAGCTATAAAGACACTAAATTACTCTTTATGGTGTTGATTTCTTGTGCAATGTTCTTCTGTTGGCAGTAATTAGATGTTCTGGTAACTGTTTGGGTGTTTGCGTAAAACTGGTGCAGACTGTCTTTAAGCCTCTCTAAGGGGCATTACAAAACACTGAGCCCTTCAAGGTGGTCATTAATAACATCTCAGGGTCTAGATGCAAAGTTAAAATACTTAAAATTATTCCTTTAGACTGATTGAAGGTTTGATACCTATTCCTACGCAAAAGCAAATTTAAAAGACTTTTAAGAAAAATTCAAATGACAGCATACTCTGAAATGCGATATTGTTTTGGAACATGAATTTCATTAACAAATATGTTTCAGATACAGTAAATGTCCAAACTGCATGAACAGGACTTTTGTTGAGTGCCACGAAAAACCTGACATAGGCAGTGAAAACAGGTTGAAGACCTAGTGATGCTATTACTATGGCTCTCTCAGGTTTTATAGGTAGTTTATCCCCTCACATCAGGAATCCTGCACTTACATATGTTTGTCATTTAAATGAGTAACTTTTAGGTTGTTTCAAATATTTCTGATTGCTTTTCCACTGCCAAGACCTGTTAGAAAACCTTTACGATGGTCAAACACTTGTATTACCTATTTCTAAAACAAAAGTCATTAAAATAATACTACATTTGCATAAACTGCCATGAAACTCAGGTTAAAAATAATATTTTCTTATCATTAATTTGTTTTGTCGATTTTTAGTGTTATGCAGAATACATGTAGGAGGAAACTAAATGAACATCCTCAAACTCCAAAGTGATTCTACACTAACACAGAAAATTAAGATGGCTCCGGTTTTGCAAAGTGGGCTTGCTCTGCATTTCTTCCAAGGCAAATTAGATTAAAACAGTGAAAAGTTAATTTACTGTTTTATTATTTAGAAGTTTTAGTAAAGAGTTTGTTTGGGTTTTTTTAAATAAATACTAAAACTTCTTCACAAGTTTTCTTATTCATCTACAAATAGAATTGTATATGCAGTTCTGATTACTTACAAAAAGCACAGTCAATTATAAATACCTGGTAAAGCCATTGAAAGCAACAAATTTTATAGCTGCTATTGACATTTGACAACAAGGCTACTCTAGGTTCCAGGAATGAAAACAAGGAAGAAAGAAATGCAGATTGATACTTGTTTCCCATGTCAGGCTTGCTGGGCTGGTAGCTGAAAAAAGTAATAGATTTTTTGCTTTAATAGTACTCTATGATTTAGTATAATGTTACCCTGATCTATTTTATATGCAAATATGTATTTGCAATACTTTTTCTGCTATCTTTATATCATTTCTCACAGTGTATACTTCAAAGATTCCTAAGTTGTGGTATGTTAGAGATTCAGTTTATTACAATTTGAAACCAAGTTGTAAATATATGTGTAAAGCTGAATTCATTAAAAGAATTAAAGGTATTTGATAGATGTAACCATTGAATGCAGTTTTAATCTGGGTTTTGTAATGTTTTCAGTACTTGGGAAAATGACAACAAGTTCCTTTACAAAAGCTTAATTTTCTACTGAGAACTTTTATCATATTATCTTACACTGATTGGATAGAGATTTGTGAATGTCCAGAGGAGATGAAAAATTACAGTTTTAGCATGAAGATGAAACAGAAGTTATATTCATGTAAATCTTAAGTGGATATTTCTACTGGGGATTGGAGACTTGTGTTTCAAGTGCTTTGGAAAACATGAATGCAGTTTTTTATTTATAGCATAAAAGTGATATGAAATGATGATTTTATGGTTGTGTTATATGGTCATGAAAGTGTAAACTCATTATTTTTAGTCTATGTTACTTTGAAGGAGTAATAATCATATATGTTGCAGGTGTGTTCATAATGTACACAGATGTGTACAAGCACAGTAAGTTCTGATTTGCACGTGCTTCATTTAAAAAACTTGCTTTAGGCAGGTCTAAAGACCACTGGGTATAAATGTTCCTCTGTATGCCAGACAGCCCAGGATCTATAAAGCTGTTTGATTGTCCTTAAGAAATATGTTTAGTAAAATAGCGTCTGATTTTAGGATCCTACCTTATTTTAAGAAGAAACTTCAGCACTTAAGACACTAGTTTCAGTTGTATAAGTACTGCTGAAAATGTTTTCTCATATCAGAAAACCAAATTTTGACAGCAAAGAAATCTCAAGTTTCTTCTTCCTTAGTTGACACTCAGTTGAACTATTTCACATCAGTCTCATCTGATTTTATTCCAACAGTAGTTCTTTTCCTTGTCACCTGCTGGACTCCCTTCATTATGCTAGTGGTTCTTTTCCTTGTTATTTTTTTTCATTGCTTTGTCTCCCTTTTGCTGTTTTCTTTTTTTCTTTTGGCTATAAAGCAGGTTATAAAAATTAAACCCTTGCCCTTAGTTTAGAGCTTCTTTCATCTGTCATGCTAGCCTCAGTCTCAGCAGGTAAATAACTCACATTTTAAAGCAGAGCCTATTTTTTGCATTTCATTCTTAGAATATCTTCTGGTTCAGGCTTTGAAACTTCCTTTTCCTCATTATCTAGTTTTACCCTCTTCTCTGAATATCAGCAGTGCAGTAGGTACAGAGGATACTGAAGATCACCTTAAGCTTCTTCAGCAGTTTCTCTAGCTAAGCAGTCTCCTTTGACCCCTTCAGTTGGAGTGCTGAAGAATGTGTCCTGACATCAAGTAGAAGACATGTATTTCTTTTTTTCTCAAGTCCCACAAGTACCTTTTATTAAACTCCAGGTCTCCATCTCTTATTTCTCTCCTTCTACTTGCCATGCCTTTCTGTTTTCTGTAGCCTTTTTTTTATGATGGCATCCACCTGTCTTATTTAGATTCGTATATAGTGGGATATAACTTACTGTGCTAAAGTATCCTCAGATGTGATTTTATGTCACTTCCATTTTCCTGCAGAGGCCAGTTTTCATGTGTCACCAGTTTCTGAAGAGGTTTTGTGTTCTGTAGATCAGCTTTTCAGTAGTTCAGGGAAGGGATATCAGGGTGGTTAATACCAGTCTAGCTATTAATGTACACTTCTGAGTTGACAGCTCTTGTTTTCAGAATAGCCTTAAAAGACAGACCTTGGACAGAATGAATCACTGTGTGAAAGCTAGATAATGTTGGGAGAAGGAGAAGTACTTGATGAAGAGAGACATTCAAGAGCTGTGGAACCTGTATGGACTTTAAAAGAAGGCTTGTTGTTAATCGTATTTGTCACCTTTTTCTGGTTTTGCATTTGATAGGAAAAACAGTTTCTGCTTCCCGGTAGCAGTACTATGTAATCACGAGGTCACTCCAGCAGATAGTCTATTGTTGCCTCCAGCACCAGTATGCAAGTAAAATCACTTGCTAAAGGAAAACAGCATGGCCTTAAAGCTGTAATGAGGTGTTGCTGTGGCTGCTGCTACTTTGAATTTATCAGATCTGAATTTAGATTCATATTTCACAAGATATTTAAGCAACTGCCTAACTTTAAGCAGATGAGTAATCCCTGTTAAGTCAGTGGAACTACTTAAAGGTTAAAATTATGTGCATAAATATCTTACCAAATCAAGATATTAAGACAAGAGAGCGTATACAGACTTTGTTTGTTGGGTTTTGTTTTGCAAATATTTTACTGGGTCAATGTTACTGTAATTATATTTTTATATTAATCATATTTGAGATGCGCTATTTAAATTTTATGCCAATTTTTAATTTATTTTTTCAAAGGAATTCTGCATGGCTATCATTGTTTTTTATCTGCTGTACTCTCTGCTGTACTTTCAGCCTGATAGGATTTGAAGACTGAACTAAGTATCAGAGGAATTTGTGCTGTGAAGTCAAGGAATTTATGCAGAGCATTTACCAAAACAAAAAAAAAAAACCCAAACCCCCCAGCCCTCCCCACAAAAAACCCAAAAAACAAACAAAAAAAACCCAAAAAAAAAAAAACCAAAAAAAAACAAAAAAACAAAAAACCCAAAAACAACAAAACAAAACAAAACAAAAAAAAAAAACAACAAAAACCTCTAGCTGAATTTGCTTTGCTGTCTCCCCTACCTACAGCTGAGAGTGATGCACTGAAAGTGTCTTTGATCTTCCTTTGTACATGGTAAAGCTTTTTGGCTAAATAGCCAGTTTATGTTGACTTTACAATTTGCATGCCTCCAGAGAACTACAGATCCACTGAAGAATTTAAAGTGGTTTTAGGTAACGCAGACCATCAGTTTCTTTTCTATCTTCAATGAAAACTAGTCATTAGCCAGTGGACCCATCCAGTTGGAAACTTTGTGGGGTTTGCTTATTTTTTACTGCAGTTGTGTATCGTGCAGAATAGTTGGCTTAGACTTTATCCACACATAAGTTAAGGCATTTTAACTATACTAATAGTTTCCTGTGGAAGCATTGTTACATTTTAATTAATATTACTTGTGATAGTAGTTGAAGACACTTTTATGATGTACAGCTGTGTCCACACCGAGCTCAAACTATTAAGGTAGGGAGATTGTTCAACCTAGAGTGGAGAAGGCTCTGGGCACACATTGTTGCAGCCATGCAATATATAAAGGGGACTTAGAGAGAGGAACTTTTTGTTGAGACCTGTGGTGCCAGGACAGGTGGCAATAATTTTAAGCAGAAAGAAGATAGATTTAGATTGGATATAAGGAAGAAATTTTTTGCAATGAAGGTTGGTTAGGCACTGGAGCTGGTTGCCCAGGAAAGTTGTGGATATACCATCCCTGGAAGTGTTCAGGGCTAGGTTGAATAGGCCTTTGAGCAACCTGATCTAATGAAAGATGTCCCTGCCCATTGCGGGAGGAGTGGACTAAGTGATCTTTAAAGCTCCCTTCCAACCCAGACCAGTCTGTGATTCTATGATTTTCTTGCTTCAAGAAAACAGACAAAAATAATTATCAAACTGGCAATCAAAATTGTGAAACCAGTGTAAAATCTATGCACTTAATAGGATTTGGTGGATTGCTGTAATTTTTTGCTTCCTAATAATGGTTGAAGTAATATCTGCTCTTCTAGGATTAATATAACCTTGTTCCCCAAAGTTGATGAGGCTGTTTACTCCTCATCTGATGAGGAGATTTAGGTCAATTTTGCTATTTATTTTGAGTATGATCAGTAATAAATAGTCCTAAAAGTGTTGATGTGCAGGCTGCAAACTAACCTGTGGAAACTAAGGCAGCTGTTAAAAAGCCCTGATTCCATCATCCCTGCTCTCCTCCTGGCCCTGATTTTCCATTTCCTCCCTTAGCCTGACAGTAGCATTTGTGCAGCGGTTTGGTGAGCCTGAGCGGTGTTTTTGAGTTGACCAGTAGTAGAGGATCTGTCTCCCCACAGGTCCCTGGTGGGGCCCCACTCCGACATGGGTCCAGGTGTGCCAGTGATGACTGAGCCATGGGCTAATGCCCACAGCTGTCTTGGCATTGTTGGGCGTTTCCGGGTGTCAGGTGATGGCTGTCGCTTAACAACACAGGTCATAATCTGCTTGAAGATTTAGACCGGGGATCTAAGCTTTGACTCCATGTTATGGCTCAAAGTTGAAGAGAAACTAAATGTTTACTCTTAACTGTTAAGATAGTGGTCTTTTTCAGGTAGCAATAGTCATTATCAGCAGGTGCTACATGAAAACTTCTTTGTTTTGCATCCTACTTGTATTTTGCTTTTCTTTGGCTTTTATTTTGCTTTCTTTCTTAACTTCTAAATGATCAAGAGAAAAAAAAATAATTCAAACTAGTAGAGCTTGGTTGTTTACTTTATATTTTGTAGCTTCAAAGATGATTACACTGTAAGAGATTGTGATCTCTGATACAGATGCTGGGGAACACTCTAAAGGACTGAGCTGTTTCTCCTGTATTTAACCTGCTTTGTGGCATACGTGTCAAGTGTTTCCTCTTCATTCTTTCCAGGAATATTTTCATAAAAAATTTGTGTTAGTTACTTTATATGTAATGATCATATAATGGTCTAGGTACTCCTGGGAGTATAAAAAAAAAAGTCTTGCATTAAAGAGATGGAGACATCTCTTCCTGAAAATTGGCATTCTGGAGGCTGCCTCCTTTCAGATAAGTGTATTGTTCTCAGACTTCATTTAAATTGTCACTGAACACTTTAAACTTCAAAACTTTCTTTGTTTGGATTTTTTTTGCAGTTTATCATGTAATCTCTTACGAACTGTAAACATCATAAATTCCTTTAGCATTTTAATTTGAGGGAAAAATAAAATACAGAAATATAAACTGGCATACAGCCCTCCTCAATATGAACTAAGCTTCTGAATCGAGTGTTTCTCACCAGCTGCTCTGTCTTTAGAGGTGTCTGGCCAGTAACAAATACTGAGTTTAGGTGCTAAAAAATAAATACTGAGCTTAGGTGTTAAAGAAGGATTAGAGCCTTCTGCTTCCACTCTTAATGATTATGTGTGCAGTCTCTTGTAACTGGAAGGTTTGCATCTAAAAGGTGCTAGCTGGAGAACACCAGATCTTGCTGTGTGCTTTAGATTAGCGAATGCAGTGTACTAATCTCAGCAGCATGTAAAACAAGTAAATGAAGAAGGGAGACTTCATTTTACCTTGGCTTCCTCTCTGGAGCTTAATTTATGGAATAGCAAATTAATTCTCTGACAGTAGTGATGATACTTCAGTCAAAAAAAAGATCATCTATTATAAGGAATCTAGCTTTTGTGACCAGCTTTTATCTTTTCCTTTTAAAGACTGAAGCCTGAAAAGCAGGAAATATAATATTTACTCACAATAGGATGCAATGCCTTTCATACCATGTTTGAATCGTGAAAACCTGTGGATTCATAGTACATTGAAGAGGTATTGATCAAAGGCTCCTCTGTGTTCAAACAAAAACAAAGATAATTGCATCTATTCTAAGTCATGCATGTTGTTATTGCTGTAGAAGATTTTCTGTATGGACAGTTAGTTAGAAATAGGGGCCCTTGAATGTGAAATCACCAAGGATATGAAAAACTTACTGTTTCAGCTTTCTGTTTCTTGTATGAAAACCCACAGTGGGCAACTGGGGTTAAAAAAAGACTGAGGATTGAGGAATGATGTGGCAAATGATCAGTTGTTTTCTCTGTCATGAACATTGCTGAGCTGGTAGCGAATGTCCTCAGATAGATGGTTAGAGACCCATGACATACATGCCTTCTGTTTCCTTTCATTGTGACTGTGTATTGGCACACCTCTATGTATTTGACAAGACAAAGGGTACTCTGGTGCATGCACCACACATTTAAACATGCACATACTCTCCTTCCCATCTTTAGCTTGCACAAGATCAGAGCAAATGCCAAAGGTGGAGACAGAAAAGTACCTAAGTTTAAGTTCTGCTAAAGTAGATAACTCCATAAACCATAAATCCATGAAGTAGATACTCCATAACTGGAGATGCTCCAGGTATTGCCATGTTATCTAAAATGGTGTCCGCATGCCCCTTTGGACAAAGCAGCAGTGTGGTACCTCTCTTTACTGAGACCCTAGTCATGTCAGAGCAGAAAGGCATGTCCCTGCACCTTGCTTTGCTTACTGGCACAAACCGAAATGGAGCTATGCAGTTTGCCTGCCACAGAGGACTCTAACACACAAAAGCAGGATACAGCCTAACAGCTGGAATTTGTGACCAAAGCCAACTCATACATGCGGTGATATTGTTAGTGGAAAGTTAAGTGAAATTTGGAGCAACTTAATTAAGAAGTTGGTAGGTTCTGTCAGCCCTCCCAAAGAGATTTCAATGTTCTTCAGAACATTCAGTGGAGGTTCTTGTCATGATGCAGGAGTTGGTAAAACCAGGCAGGTAGAATTGTCCCTTGTCATCTTAAGATGTGTGAGCATGAAGAGCATTAGCCTTATACTGGCCCTTTTTCTCCTGAGGCACTCTTTCCTAGAAAGATTTGGATCAGCCTGTGATTCCCATGATCCTTCTGAGGATGATGTCTTCCAGAGACAAGTTATGCTACATCAAATTAAGTCTGGGCCTATGTTCAACATTGAAGAGGAACTGTGTTTTAAATACAACATTTCATTCACTTGAAAATTAAAAAAAAAAAAAAGAAAAAAAGAAGAGGAAGAGGTATCAAGGTTGTAATTTCTAAATATAGATTGGAAAACTCAGAGGAACCCTCATTTAGATTTTTCTTGGTTTGTTTGTTTTGGTGTTTAGTGGAAAAGTATCAAGGTATTTTGTGCTAATAATATAAAGTTCTTCCTGTCTTGCTTCTTTTGTACAAAACCTTTCACCGTCTTGGGTTAGAGGAACTATTTAGATTTTTGGGGTTTTTTTACTATCTTCAGTTATTTCTGCATATCCCCCTTGACTTTTCTGAATGCTCCCTGTCACTGTCAAAAATAGGGGTTTATGTAGAATGGATTTTCTTTATATTTCCATATTTCTTCCTTTTTTTGGAAGGGCTGTTTTCTCTTCAGTAATTGTCCTGTGGTTTGGTTTTCCCTCCTTCTCCAGTTACGCTGTCTCTTGCCTGTGGTATGGCTTTAGCCATAATTTTAGGACCAGTAACATCATACCTGTAACAATTTTATTCCATTTGCTATTGTCTCTCTTACACTGTTTTTACTTTTATTTGCTGCAGTAAGAAATTATCAAATAGTTCAGGGAATGTGACAAAGCTTATTAATGAGTTGTCAAGTGTTATGCTGCTGAATATCAAGAATTACTATGACTACTATTGAGCTTGAAAGTTGAGCCACCATCTGTTTAGTTGCCAGAGGTGCTGATTTTAAGTAAACATTGCAATGCAGATTTGTCAAACCATTGTACTTAATGTTCAAAATTGTAATTATGTGTTTGCAGTTGGCAACCTAAAATGTAAAGATGCCCAGTAAGCTTTTTTTTCCTCCCTTTTTATATCAGCAATACAGACAGAGAAGTCAACCTAAATATAACTGAGGGAGTATATTGGCTTTCTCAGGGTGGTTGTGAGTTAGGTGCAAGAATACTCTGTCTTTCCCTGAACTATGTGGTGGTCATGGCATTGCCATTCATTCTTTCTTTGAAATTCAGACAAGGAGCATGTATTCTTTATCTCAACAGCTTAAACCCTTTCCAGAGGAGCCGCTATGGTTTCTTCTGCTGTTCTGGGAGGGTTTTGGTTAAATTATTTAAGAAGGACTTTGGCCCAAGTCTACAAATGGCTTAGAATTTAGAAACTTAGCTCAAGACCCAGTATCCTTAAACGTGTAGGCTGAGGTGGACCCATAATACTGTGGAAATAACAACTATTACTTAAAAGGTCTCATCTGTTGGTTCTGTAATGGATGAAATGAGGAGCAAGGGCACCCATGCTCCTTTTTGCAAGCAAATAAGTAAATTGCAGTCTGGGGGAACATTTTCTGGATTATCACTCCTGATCTGATGCCCAGACTTGTCTGCAGACCTGCATTACCAGCCTTTGTGCCAAGTAGGAACATGGCTGGAGGCAGACCATCATCTTCAGCATTTCCTGTTAAAGCCACATTTGTTCAGCATTCTCAGTGTGACACGTGCCAAATGGGGGCCCTTCACTGACAGCCTGTGCCGTGTCAGGAGTTTGATGCTGGGGAAGAACAGCAAGGCTACAGAGCTGGCTGCAGCAGCACCCTCTGGCACAACATGGAGCATCCTTGCCATTGAGATACTAGTTGCCCACGGTTAAGGGAACTGTTCAGACAGCTCAAAGTTTCTTCTCAGAAGAAAACTGATAAAGCTCAGCAAGAAAACAGGGAAAACAATACTCTTAGTGTTTGGTCATTGTTCGGTTTATGGATTATACTGACTTATTTAGGACTGGGTGCTGATCCCTCCTCAATGAATCTGAATTAGAGAAATGGCAGCACCTAATTAGGTTTTAAGTATGGTCTGTTATTGGTCTGTTTAAGGGAGACCACTCGTACCTATCAGTTCTATTAGCAGGCATTTTAAAATGTCTGCTAATTAATCTGTGACAGAACAAATTAATGCAATTGAGGCTAAAAGTGACTTTGTCTGGATATAAATCTTAGCAACAAGATAAGCAAAAATTTTCTAGGGTAATGAAAAAAGATCTTTTAATTTTAGAGAATATTTTAAACAATGTATGTTAGTAATCATTACCATCCTTTCAATACCCACACTGTATTCATAATGTACCTGAAGTAATATAACCACTGTTGAAATATGTGAAATTAATCTTAAACAGAGTGTCGTAAAGGATTTGGATTTAAAAAAAATCCCTTTCAATAACATGCAGAAGTAAACAATTTCTTCTAAGAAGCTTTTACTTTTGCTTCTGCTTTCCTTGCAGTAGTAGCAATGTTTCTGTTTCCAAATTGACTTAAAAGTTAGGCTGAGGCCTGTGATGGGGCAAGAAGAGGGGCCCAAGCTTCTATTTCTGAACACAGGGCTATTATAGAAGAAAACTTTACTTGTCCTTAATGATTTGGAGCTTTTTCTTGAAAGATTTATCTACCATGGTCTGACTATTAGAAGCAGTAGGAGCCCTGTTATCCATGTTAGCATGGACACATTAAATTAAACCTGTTTCTGTTCTGCCTTAGCTGTCTTCAATTATCTGTGCTCCATTTTGGCCTATGTTTTATTATGGAAACTTCTTTTTGTGGGCTCATAGGGAGTCCATGATCCATCGTATTTCTTTTCGGTGCACCATATTAAGTCTCTTGAAAACTTTTGCAATCATCAGTGGCAATTTATAAAAGCAAAAAGATCTTTGCCTGCTGCTGTGAATGATGTGGGGTGTCACAAAGATTTATCATCAGCATCCTAAAATAAGACAGATATTTTGTAATCATGGCAATGTGGTATTTGAAGAAAGGGTGTCATCTGTTTCCTTTTAACAGCTGGTTGAGTACATAAGAGTAAGGCTTCAAGAAACAGTCTGACTAGATTAATATTCCTTTCCAGTATGTTATTTTGGCCTAAGTTTTGAAAACCTGTAAGTTTAATTAGCTTGGCAATTACATCTACAGATTCTAGAGTAAAGAGTGTTAACCCTTGTATCTTTATTTTCAAAATCTTACCTGTGTTTTTACATGTCAAAGAACCAATTGAAGAGCTGTTAACATTTGTAGAGGCAATATATTATTTCTGAGACTGTGATGGAGCCCTGTTTTGAACAAAATTATCAGATCCTGCCATGTTTCTTGTCTTTCAAAACATCATCTCAGCCAAAATGTTAAAGAACATTGGGCTCCTGCCATTTAGACATTCGTATTAATACTGTTTTGAGAGATAAATTATCAAAATAAGATGAGGTTACTCGCTGAGTAAATATCTAACACTTATAAAATTGCAAATGCCAAAAAATACAGTAAAATTTTCTGTTCTAATTCAGTACATACCAAAGAAAATAATTACTTTGTTAAACTGAGCAATGCCAAATATTTGTATCTAGTATTTCAGTGCAGAGGTCAGTTAGCTTGGCCCTTTCTTTTGAAATTCAGCCATATAAACGTAACAGATTTTAAGGCAGTGCTGATGGATGTGTGGTGTTTGTTATCATGTACAGTTGAGTAGTTTACATGAGTGTTTTGAAATCATCTAAATAGCAACAGATGCAAAACTGTTTCATGGATATGTGTTTGTGTCTACAGCTACATGTATGTGAATCTGCTTATCTGATTATAGCACAGAATAATAAGTGACTGATTAAATTCAGGGTATTTTGGGGTAAAGCACTGATAGCCAATGTACCTAATCTACCATGTGAACTCCTTTGCTGTTTGAATACTGTATTTTAAGCACTTACTAAATACTCTAAATTGCACTACAATCAGTCTGAGATTTGTGATTATACTGGTTCCTAGACATTTTTGAGAAGTGTAAATGCAAAAAAGAACTCCGAATCTCAGCATTTAAAATGACATTTTAAACCAGTGAAAATTACAAATTCTCAGCAGCATCCTGGATTTTGCCCTTTTGATAAGGAAGTCTCCTGGGCAGGCCGCACCTTTGATGATTAATTTATTTATGCTCTACCTCTAATCAGTCAGTATACACTGGAAAGATACTGTTGGTTGTCTTTTTGGAGAAAAGAGAAAGAATATAGCTTTACAACCCAGGAATATATACATACACATTTGATTTTTCAGTTTCCAAGTTAAGCACACCCTTTCATTTTATGTAAAAGCCTATGTTGAACATTCTCAAATATTTTAGTTATCTAAGACCTGTCTAAAAATTCAGCAGGAGTAAAACTCTACCCAGTTACTCTTTTTTTCTACTTTTTAAAAAACTTAGTAGAAAGGGTTAATGTCGCAGCATATCTGAGGTTTCAGCAGGTGATGGTCATGATGGAAGCTGAATTCCATGTTCAAGAGCTGAAACTTCCCACTCACAATGTGGTAGTTTGACATATCCTTAGAGCTGAAAATGAGGCAGAGTAAGAAACAGTTTCTAGATCCAGGGTTCCATTTAGCCTTACTTTAAATTTCACTTAAAGGGTAGTATAACAGTTGTCCTTCTATGTCTTTACTGATAAATAAAAATAGTAGAAATAATATCAGCAAAGAAATTATTGTAATTGTTGTGTTGTTTCATATTTTTATTGTGTGCTGAGGACGGATCAAGCCATTGAGGATTTGGAGTCCCAGATAGGACACTATTCTTCACTTAAGCAACAGCAGCAGCAAGAGGGTTGTAATTCTGTTTCACTTCAGTCCCCACTCCTTAATTTACCAGAAACTAGTGACCTTCTAAGGTAATCTCAGGTGTGAATAATCTCTGCCACTGCATTAAGTAGACAAATCTGGGAAGCGTAGGTACAGATTTCTGTAAAAAATGCTATTTCTGTAAGTAACATCACTTCCAGCTGTCATTGTTAAATGCAAGAGTTAGGAATCTTCAGCGAAGTTATTTAGGGGTATTTATAGAGGGGTGAGGTTTCACCTTGATGCTCTGAATGGGGCAGTGTGCTGGGAACACAGCGCTGTGACACCCCAGCTCACGGGGCTTGGAACCAACTGGCTCCTGGGGAGAGGGGAGGAAGGAGTGGGCACTTCCACTGCTGCCGCCTGTCTTCCTCACTTTCAAGAAGTAGACCATTGAGTTTTGTGATAATGAGAAGAAAAAGAGGCCACAGGTGTAATGGCAGAAAAGACAGGCAAAACGAGAGGAGGAAAGAGAAGAAACCAAGGAAAAGGAAGTAAAATGCCTATTAAAGTATTTAGCAAAAAGTACATACAGAGATAATAGGCTCCTTTCTCTCCAGCAGTTAAATATTGTTCTTGGTAAGTTGAATTTCATGATTTTTGTCTATGTTCCAGTTTAACTGAGCTGGGGGCAATTATTTCTCAGGCAGTACTTCTTACAGAAGTTGTATTGAGTGACAGAAATGCTGACTTTACAAGAAAAGGGCGATGGTGAAATATGAAAATTATTAAGAGACATGAAACTAGTATTAATTTTAGGTATTATTACTTCCATTTGTTGCTATTCCTAAATCCATCATGGGTTTTCAGTGCTTGTTTTACTTTCAGTGTCCATGAAAATTTTATACACTGGCTACTGTTACTGAATTTTCCAAGAGCTGACTTCACTCAAAGCTTGAAGAGCTCCATGAAAGTTTCCCTGTATTCAATGATTTTGTGAGAATGCAAAGCTTTTCATAGATCTAGTGCCTTACTGATGCTTCTTTTCTGTGGAAAGGTGAGGCAGGTATGTGTGGGATGGGAGGGCAGTTGAGCCAGTTAGAAGTTGGAAACACTCAAAAAGAGAAATCACAGTGTTGTAAGTGCTGTTACTCCTGAGCGAGTAATTTTGCTTACAGCTTTCCAAGGGCTTTTAGCTTAAGCCCTGGGGTCGTTTACCATTTAAGTGTGCTTTCACCAGCAGTAGTAAATATGAAGCTAAACCATGTGGGTGTGATGAGCTGAGCGGAGCATGGGGAGATGAGCTGAGCAGGAGGGCGTGCAGTGGGAATGCAGCCCTTTCCAACCAAAGGGGAGCCAGGCTGACAAGAGGGCTGTATGTCAGGGAGGTGGGCAAAACTGAGCTCTTAGATAGCTCTCAGTGAATAAACGTGCTGAGAAAAAGTGCAGCTGTGCTTTTTTAATATGCACTGCAGGAGATTTCAGCAGCCTGATGATATATCATGCATTAATGTTGAAAAGATAAACACATTTGGAGAGCACAGGAAGGCCTTGTGTTTTTATGTTAGCAGAATGCTTCCTAATGAATAAGAACGTGCTGCTGGCTTCACAGAGCCATATGGCAGCTTTTCTAATTTTAGTTCGGTGCAGATGCATAATTCTCCCTTGTTTTACCTCCTAAAACCTTCCTGAGATGTTGCATAGTTTTTCCCATAAGACTTGATCTATAGTTTCTGGGGGAAAATACGTATCCAACAGTCTAATAGCTTCTTTGCTCTGGACAGATGTGTGCTGTGTGATGAAAGAGCAACCTCACTACATAATCACTTCCCTAAAATAGTAACTAACTTTATTCACAGGGATGGGATAAGCTGGTCTTAAAATTGATTGCTGAAATACTTTCTATTTCTTATGCACTGGTGTTTTGAAAAATTACTGGCTTTCAGGGAATAAAAGCAACTTGTGTTGAGGCAGTGGGAACTGGGTAAGAACGTGCATGTGGATATCAAGTTCCATGTGAGCCATGCATTGCATTGCCTTGAATTACACAGCTAGAAGGCAGAGCTGCTTTCTCTGTGGTTAACCAAGCGTCAGAATAACTTACGCGTTCTTCACTGCTTTGCTTCAGCATGTGCTGTGGTCCAAAACTACTCATGTTACCAAATACAAGCTTTTTGGTTTTCCTTTTTCTTTTTTTTTTCCTTTTTTGTTATTCTCTGGTTTTTATTCAGTTGATAAATTTGAAGACACTTTTTAACTCAGCCCTATTCAAGTTAAAAACCTCCTGTCCATTACCACTGTCAATATAATTACTTAGCAATAGTCACACACAGATGTTATTACATCGAATATTTGAAATGTTTTTTAATGTAATATTCAAAACTGTAAGGTCAGTTAAAATGTAGCCTTTTGCTAAGTATACATTCTATTATATGTTGGCATTAGTTTTTAATACTGTAACTACTGTTATTTTTGGACAGGTACATACTTCTGCTGTCTCCTTGATTTTGGATGTTATTTTTGCACAGCAATTTAGAAGGATCACACACGGCAAACTTACAAATAATGAATGAGGCAAAACAAAAGTAATTGGCTAGTGCATACAAAAATGGATAACATAAGTTCTTTTCAAGATAGTTCAGTGTAAAATTTAATTGCATGTTTAAACTTTGTATAGCATTTATGTTCCCTTTCAGTTGATGTTGTTGTTACTGTTACAAGGATCTTGATTCGCATGACTTTCTTGAATATGCAGAGCTGAGCTTTCTAGTACCCCTTAGAATAAATCTCTTTGCTTGTTTTTTACCTATTATGCAAATTAGAGCATATGATTTGAGATGGGTGTGGCATTTCAATAGCAATTTCAGAAAATTATGAAGAGCGGGAATTATGTATAGGGCATCTGTGAAAACTTGTTTTAAACAGTATTGGATAATAAATCTGATTTTACCTGTTATAGGGGTTTTTTTGCTTGATCTCTTTCTTCGTCAGTTTATAGAGTATCAGCAGTGCCCCGATGAGCATTTCACCAGCAGCTCTTTTTTGCTGTTAGTGTTCTGTGAAGAACCTTAAGTGTTTCTCCTATGAGAAATAAACTAAATGTGTGTTGAAGCAAATTTTCTCTTTCATGTTATTCTTCACCATTCTTGCAGAGGCTGCAGTTCTATTCTTCAGTTCAGAAATGCATTTTGGTTTTGCAGAGAGCATCAAGGGGGAAATATTTTGGTAGCAGGTTTCCTTAAGGAAGTTGGAGCAGAGCCTGAATACAGACAAGGAGAGCCTTTTGGGTGGTTCAGCTGGTCCTGCCTGCCCACAGGGAGGAAAGTAGGGTTTAAAATGCAACCAAGGGAAGGTGCTGCCCATCAGTAGCACTTCTGAGTCTGCTGTCAGAAATCCAGAGAGAACCAACGTAGCCTGAGTTGGGAGGATGGAAAACCAGGAAGGCTTCCTAGGTTAAAGTGTAGCAGCAGAGCTCAAGCTATTGCTTTTGGCTTCTCTTTCTCTGACTTACGAATTTCTGTTAAACTAATGTGAGTTCACAAAGGTTTGCTTTCAGAATCTGAAATGAGCTTCAAATAAAGCTTAAGGCTTTTCCACCCAAAAATTTGTCAGAAAATATTTTTAGGGGCCTTTTTTTTAGCTTCTTTGTTGTGTATGTTAAATGTAGAAAAGTAAATACAGTTTCTGATCACTAGGAAGATGCCCAATTGAAAATATTAGTATGTATTTTAGTATCTTCCTGATTATGCAATTGTAAACATACCCACAATTTAAAGACTAAATTACACACATCACTGGAATACTACATAATTGGATATGTATATTCTTTGTAGTATCTCTCAGGAGTACTTGTGTTTTATTTAAGTTTTTTTTTCTCTCTAGGCTAAACTCTTAATTGAGCAGAGATAATAATTATTTCATGCGTGTGAAGTGTATTCCACTATAATTCAGATAAAATATTCTTGATCTCTGATAGCCATATGCATAAGGATGGGACCAGTTTCTAATTTAATGCTCCCTCTCCAGTGGAGAATTCCCTGTGTGGAGATGGAGCCATGGGAAGCCCCTTTCCACCCAGCTCACTTCTTCCACTGGCACAAGTCTGTATTTCTCTTTCCACACTAGAGCTCTGCTCTGGCCTCTGTGCCTATAGGATGCCTGGTAACACTTTGCTGACATTTGAACAGTGGCATCGCTGTTCTGGGAGGCAGCATCACTGGAAGGTGTGAGATCAGGGAACCGGCTCCCGCTCTCCCTGAGAGTGGCTCCAGTGGAAAAATCTAATGGCTATGGTTAGTCACAGGGTAATGCCAGCAATTCCCATGGCGCTGGGAAAAAGGCTTCTGAGAGGTTTTGCAAGGTTGGGCCTCTATAGATATTTTCCTAACACCTAACGTTCAAAAATCATTAATCTCATGTAGAAAATATAAATTCTGTGGGTTTGCTTTGTTTGTAGGGCCCCCAGTGAACCTAGAAAAGATAGGAGAAGTAGAAAAAGGGAAAGTAAACTTTATGTTTTTGCACCATTTCTTGACAATATAACCTGGAACTGTTAAAAAAAAATGAAAAGTACTGGTTTGTGATAATTCATGAGTGTTTTCAGCATTAGAAATTTGTGTATTGGTCATTGTTTTTTTCCAACCTTCCTGCAACAAATCTTTGTTGTTAATCAGCCACGTGTTGTATCACGGAGGGAAAGATTTGCTTTTCAAGAAGTTCCCCATGACTGACTGTCAGGACAACACTGCTGACATGATTTGTACTTACTTTTCCTGTATATGCTGATAGAGTTTTCATGATGGGCTTTGTAGTTCAGTCAAAAATGGACAATTTATTGCATAGTTAACATTATCAGTAGCTGCAGTTTATAACAATGACCTAAGTTACAGCTGGTCCTACTCAGAGGCTGTCTGAAGCTGTGGTTTCCTATGCAAGGCCACTTAAAAAATGTGGCTTGTGGCCTGAATGTGTAACCTCTTCTAAGCTCCCCGGCTCCTTGAATTCTTATGTAATTAAGTTACAGATCCAATTATGAACTCCATAATTTTGGTGCATTTGTGATTTATAATGCTTTTCAGAATGCCTAGCCAAATGTCATGAGTAGTGTAGTGTATTTTGTCACCATCTTTGGGAGAGACGGGTAGGTAATGTGTCTGAATAGCATTTTCGTATTTTCTCCATTCATTACACATTCTCCTCTAGCAAGAAATGTGTTTATTGATCCCACAAAGGTATTGGGCCTTCTGAGGAAAAGAGTGTCAAAGGGAAAAGAAAATGGAGAGGTCAAATGGTTGTGAGGGACAGCTGGTGATGAAACAGAAGCAGTCAGGGGTCAAAGAGTCAAAATGGAGAAATGGGGAAGCAGAGAGGAAAGCAGCCACTGTCAGGAACTGGATGTGAGGTTTGAGAGGTCCTTGGTGTGACTTGGTATTTCAGCTTCTGTGTTCGTTACCATTATAGTAATTAAAAACATTCTTTTTCCTTTGTATAAAACCTCACCTGTGTGCATAAAAGACAACAGTTGTTTGTATAGATGTTATTGGTGGTTTGTATGAACTCCGTGGTTTTAAGAGTGAAAAAACTTGCAGCAAATATTTTGTATTATGTGAGAAACAATCAGTAAAAATTGTCTCTAAACGGGTGACACAAGGAAACAGCATGTAATTAATGTGCTTGCACAGCATTGCTGTACCATCTCTGCAGCCCCTTCATCTCTGGCATATAGAGAATAATCCCATGGCCTCCCATAGACATGGTTTCAATGGCTGAAGCAGTGGGGGAATGAGAGCAGGAAGCTGCTATCTGTATCCATTATAATATTTTGCAGTGTGAAGCCAGAGATCACTTTATGCTACCAGGAACAGATGGGAAACAGATATCATCACTGACTTTATTAAAAGCTCAACTCTATTTTTAGAATTCTTTTAGAATTTTTAGAACATGTTTTCAATTTTTGTATCATCATATGGTGCCAACTCTGCTGTGTTGTAGTATGGGAAGGACTGTTCAATTGTTTTTCCCTTACACCTAATTTCTGCTTTTTGCCAAAGGAAAAAAGGTAAGGAAATATATATATATATGCGTGTGTGTAAAATCCTAGTCTAAAGCAGAAGTACTAATTTTGTATCCTGATGAATTTAAGTGGTAGAGGAAATATTAATAGTTATTTCTAATGTGTTTATTTCTATCAGATTATGTTAATAAGAATAAGAAACTAGTCCATTAGTTGCAACAATCCATTTTCAGAGCAATTTTGTTTCATCATTATCACAGTAGTGTTATGTAGTGTATGAACATACCCTGTGAAGACAGCTAAGATTTTTGTGACTCTTCATGGATGCAGGAAAGCATAGAAATCTAGAATGAGACAGCCCAAGTGACCAAAGCCGTATTGCCAGTGGGTGATCGCTGATAGGAGAACACCCAGGGTTCTCAGAGGCAGATGCTTTGCTGTATGTCTAAGCCACACATACTCACACTGACCTATAACCTGTGCCAAGGAAAGTTCAGAGGAACTTTGGCTGCAGTATTGCAGATCTACAGATAGTGGAAAATACTGTACATTTGGATACATTTCAATTTGTATGACTGATACTTTAATTTTCACTAAAGGTGATTTTCCAAAGGCCCTTTGTAGCGTCCACACATGGTATTTTCAGTAATTCCTACAATGAATCTTCTTCTAGTTTATTGTTGTAGAAAGGATAAATTCTTGTTATTGTAATTTCAGTGTGCTTTTTTGTTCATTGAAATAATCTACTGCATCATACTGAAAATAAGAAATCTTTATTTTTAATATTCTGCATTGCAGGGTGGTCCTAACTTTTACATAACTGCTGCTTGAAAAATGATAAAAAAATGTTTTGAGCATAGAACGAGCAACAAAAAGTTACGAATTTCATTAATTTATGTATGTACATATTGTACATGTACTAGAATATGTATTTTATGTAGTGTTTTTATTACTTCTATTACTTCACCCTTAAACACCAGTATCATTCTTGGAGTAGAAAAATTAATACAGTCCATTACTTGATAGGAATTATAAACCCAGTAGATTTGAAAGTTCTGTGAGTATCCCTTACCTTTGGAGTTGGGTCTGATCTGTGATGCTGTATATAAGAATTGTAATGTCTGGCATTTTGTTCCAGAAACCTTAAATCATTGTTTTCTTGCCTATGATTTTTAAATACAGCACTGGAAATTGTATGCAGTTCTAATAACATATTGGTAAATAAGGCGGTATGAAGATTGTGTGATAGTAAGAATGTGGGTGGAGGCATGGGAACCAGAACCGAGACCGCTCTTTCTCAGTACTGAAACAGTAGATTGAGGACTTATGTTTTTCTTTCTAAATATAGCAATCATGGAAAAGTTGTGCAGCTGTAAGCTCTGCATGCTCTTTTAGATCAGTCTTTTAATGCAGTTTGATCGTGGCTTTTGCTCATTACACCTTCGTATAAGGAGCCCTTTTCTTTGCTCAGGTTTTGTAGTTCAGTAAAACATCTAGCAGAGAAAGAGCAGAAATTACTTCATTTGTGTCATAAAACCTGAAAACTGAGAAGCAAATAGGCTAGCTGCGTTTCCGTTGAATCATTATGGGAGACTGTTTAATCTCATTTTCAGAATTGTTGTGCTGTAACCGTTTTGTATTTGTTCTCAATACTCTGTGGGCTCTTGGTGTATCACTGGGAGATCACTGCTCTGTCATTTAAGACATAGTTTTCTTTATTGCAGAAAAAGCAGCAGCAGCTAATGAAGATGAAGTGCAAAAAGCAGATGTATCATCTACGGGTCAGAGTGTCATCGACAAGGATGCACTTGGACCAATGATGCTTGAGGTAAAGAGCACAAAATTCCTTTACTTAAGGCAGTTCTGCTCCTACTAGGATGAATGAAATGAAAAGATGTAGTCAGAGGTCACCATAAAAGAATGGTCAAGAGAGGCAAGCCATCCTGGCTACTTGGCATTATGTCATTTAAGAGTGGGCAGCATATTTCTATCGGATTCAGTGATTAGACTCTCTTTAACTTGAGGTAGGGAGAGTTGGAGAAGGAAATCATTCTGCTTCTCTGGAATACAGACAACTTGAGGGGCTTCAGCTGGTAGCAAGTCCTGGGTATCTGCATGTGCGTGTTTAGTTTGTTTTAAACCACAGCAGCTGTGGAACACCTGTTGTACCTAAACATTGACTTATATTTAGGGTAGTATACAAGTGAATAATGCTTCCTCTGAAATTGCATGTCATTGCTATACCATTTAAATATTTTGTCATTTCAGCATTTACAGCAGGACTGTCCCCTCTAGAATAATCTAGAGAGCTTTTCAAAATGTGTATTTCAGTTCAGTTAATATTTCTGTCTGATTTTAGCTGTTATTTTGATACCCCAAAAGGCTGCATGGTTAAAACCTAGCTTCCAAATGTATAAGAAGTAATGTCGGGTAGGTATGTTGTCTGGGATCCTAATGTCACGTGCTACTGTCATTTGTCACTACTGCTTTATCTGCTTAAGCTCACTTGCAAACTGTTTAGTCCTGTTCTCGCTGTGGACTTTATCTGTAAGGAAGAACAAGTGTTAGATAACATGAAACACAAACTCTGAATCAAGGTAAAGGAATCAGGTTTGGCAGAAGCGTAATTATTCTGTCATTTCTAAATGCATTTTTTAACAGTTTTAAGTATTTGCATTATTTTTCATAGTTTTTTTAATGAAGACATAGTTTTCTATACTGCATATGAAATAAAGGCTCCAAATTCACACTACTGAACATAAGGAAGATTAGACAGGTTGGAGCGAAAACATTGTTCTTTGAAAAGCGGGGCTAAAAAATTAATTGATTTATTTAATATTTATTATACATACTCAATGTTGCTGTTTTTACTATCAAACAAGGTTAAACATTCATCTCTTAAATTGCTATGTTAAAATTTGTCTTTAAATTTTCTGTTAATTTAATTTTAAGGACCTGTTTTAATCACAGGGAAAATAAGAATAAGATCATATTTTTCCTTGTTTATCATGTGTGATTTGCTATTGCAGCAAACATGACATGTAAAATCACCTGTCTATTCTGTTATCTCATTTAATTTAGTTTTTCTTTGCATTGAAGCCATTGAACATTAACAGTGAAAGATTGTGCAACTCAGTTAATGAACCATGGTCCTTTTGCACCAAGAAACTTTAAAAGGACTGAAAGTTGTTATGCATTTGCTGTGAAGAGACTACAGATAATTTCTTTCTGTCTATTGCCTTAAGGAAATGCAATTAAGTTATTTCATCTTTACAGAACCCCTTTATACAACCCCTTCAAAAAACTTACCCTTTTTCACTGCCAAATAATAATAAAAATAGCTATGCTGATGAACAATTTATTAGTTGATTTAGTTTAGAAAGATAATTGTCTGCTTTTATTAAAGAATAAAACTGAAGAATTCTCAAAATAATGAGTGTTTCCAGATGAAGAAAGTGGGTAAAATTTGTCAGGCAGCTGCCTCTGAGGAATATTTTATTATTTTTGTTAAAGCATAAACTAGATAGGATGAAAGTGTAGAAAAATAGTCAAGACAGAGCTGACAACATCTCAAAGAGTACAAATGTATTTCCCATTCCAATATAACATCTAAATTAATATCTGTTTTCTTCATTTCTCTTCCATCATGTCCATTATTTGTTCACCCATTGTACCAATAGGTCTGAATAAAAGTTGTTGATTGTGGTGACTTACACCTGGTCAGAGAATTAAGAAATTATTGCAAAAGTGGAAGCTTCTAAAATATTTAAGTGGCTTGGTGCACTTGCTCAAAAACCCGCTGCTGCTTACCTGTAAGATTATTTAATAATGGAATAGAAAGAAATGAGAGACTGAAATACATGGCCCTTTGTTACTCTGGGCACAGTAGACCACTGCTGTGCTCAATGAGAAGAAGGTGTGAAGAAGCAGCACAGAGCATTTCCTTGCCAAAGAAGGTGCCACACTAGGGAAGAGGAGGGGAAAATGAAGATTATTCTGGGAATGCCAGTAACTATGAAAATCTCTTGCTTGCCATCTCCATCTTTGAAAGTTTTCTCCTTAGGACTCCAATAAACATCTGTGATGGCTTTGGTTTTGCAATTCCTTTGAACTCATTTGTGGACAGCTGCCAAGCAGAATGGTTCAGCCAAACCCACACCCTTCTTCCAGCTCTAAACACCATGTGGTTCTGTGGTAGGCTAGTTCAGGGGACTGATGTAGGTAGCATCCTTTTTTTTCTTTAATTAGTTTTCAACCAGCTCAGTTGTCTGGTCCAGCTCTTCATATCCTCACACAGTACAGTGTGCTGTCATGATGTAGGAAGGACTAAGTCAAGGAGGTCATGCTTACATTGACTTCAAATGGTGGTGAATGCAGTCTAGGACCCTAAGCCATGCAGAGATGCTGATAGAAAGTTTTACTAGAGCATCAATTTATTAATTAATTTGTAAATCATTATTAGTTAAACTAAATGCTATGCAGCAGAAAAATGTAATGAATGTTAAGAAAGTACACAGAAAGGAGGGGGCTCTCCAAAGAAAGTAAATTGGCAGGAGGAACCAAGAATTAGAGAAACAAGAAGAAGGCAATCATGAAATACAAAGTCAGAAATGAGAATTTGTGACAACAGGTGGAAAAAGGACCTAGTTTATCTTAATTTAGAGGGAGTCAGGAAAAGGTATACATTTGTACATTTATTTGTGGGTTTTATTATGTTGTAATATAAAAATAGAACAAAGAAGGTGTTTGTCAACCATTGTCTCAGCTGCCCAGTTGAGCATTGTGCTTTCACTATCCCTCCCCTGTAGCAAACTAACTTAGTTTGGGAAGAACCTCTGAAGCTTGTGTATTTCTACCTCTCACTGCAAGCTGGTCCAGGTGGCCCAGATCCAAGTCCAGCCAAGGTTTGAATATGTCTGGGAAAGGTGGTTTCACAGCCTCTCTGGGGAGCTCTGTCTTCTCTTTAGACTTCTGCCATGTGACTGAAGACAGAAGTAAAATTCATCCTTAGCCCTCTCTTTTACTGTCTGGATGTGCTAACTGCTCAGCAGTATACCATGTTTTTAACATTTCTTTAACCAGAGGACTTGAGAAGTGCAGCTAAGTACCAACACACAAGTTGTACAGTATACAAGTTTGATCATATAAAAAAAGCCATGTGCCTGTATGTGCTTCTGTGGGAACTCCTCCTTATTAAGCTGTCTTGCTGTGAGCTATGTTCAGGTTTAGGATGGATCCACTTAGTTTTGACCCATAATGAACCATAGGTTGCCTGCTTTTCTGATTTCTTTTTGTCCCTGAGATAAAATAACTAACAACTCTTCTAGAGAATTCCTGCCAGTCCTTAGAGAGGTGAATAAATAAGGCAAAGCTGCAGAAGTCTGTAGGTTGTTATTTGAATGCTTTGGTGCTTTAAGTTTAAATGTATCTCCCTTTATCTGCTCATATGACACAACGTTAGAGGGATGTATTCTGACACATTTCCAGCATTCACAATCATACTTGCATCTTAAAGCTTACATGAGAATTTCTTACCAATACTCAAATTTTTACTTTATCCTCATTGGGTAGAAGTGATGTAGTATTTGGCTTAGGCTTCAGATAACATAAAGCAGATATCTTGGAAAGAATGCTGCAGCTAGGTTGTCACTGACACAAGAGATAAGGGGAGAAACCAATCAGCAGAAAATACTAATGTAGACACTTCCTCACAGAAACTGTAAGTCCTTTGGAAAACCATGAAGCTGAGTTAAAGAGGTGAAAGTGGTTCCTGTTGCCTGGATTGTGTATGGACTGTATTAAACTAGTGTCAAATTTAAAAAAAATTAAAGCAGTCCTGGCAGTAGATACTAAAACTCCCCCGTCCTCGCTGCCTGCTCTCAGCTCCTTTTGCCGTTCTCTGCTTTTAATCCCTTACATTCCTGGCTGCAAGGGATCTCTTCTCTATGAAGATGGACTGCTGGGGATGGGGAGGTGGTCTTTTCTTTCTGCCAGTGTTTTCCTTGCCTTGTGACACCATATCCTGTGGTGTTTTCCTGGGATCAGTCTTCCTGTACTGCACAGAGGAGTGAACAGGCTGGGGGTAAGCAGAACCATCTTCTGGTCCAGGTTTCTTACTTCATACGCAGCCAGATAGATAGCAACCTCTTCCATTATTTATGTTTGTTTTCTTGGGGTGGGGAATTTGGTTTATTTCCATGTGTGGGTTTCATTATTTTGCAAGGTGTGCACCTTTCTGTGCTTTTTACAGTAGTTTGATATAAGCAAGATTAGATGCTCAATCTGAAACATGTACGTTACTATTACAGACAATAATATAAGACCTGGGGTTGATGCGGAAAGATTCACCTATGTCTTCTGAATGGAGCATTTATTTTCTGGGTGACTTGTTAATCTGATTGTTTGGTATTGTCTCTCTCTGCTTTTCTTATTTTCCCCGTATAGGCCCTAGATGGGTTCTTCTTCGTAGTGAACCCAGAAGGTAATGTTGTGTTTGTTTCTGAGAATGTGACACAGTACCTGAGGTACAACCAAGAAGAGCTGATGAACACAAGCATATATAGCATCCTGCATGTAGGGGACCACAATGAATTTGTCAAAATTCTGCTGCCAAAATCTTTAGGTATGTAACTTTTACTCATATCGTACCATTACTTATTTAACTTTGATTTTACAAGTCAGTGTTTCAATAACTCAAGTTAATGTCCTTCCACTACTTACAGTTTCATCATATACACTATATCTTTCTAATGTATATATAGACTATGAATGATTAATATTATTCTCAAAAGCATCCTCCACTCTTTTCAAATTCTTTGTTAAAATTGCTTTTAGTAACTCATGTTAGCTGATGTTTTTTAATGGATCTCCAGAGTGAATCACTAAAAGACAATGTTAGCTATGTGAATTCTCTGCTAGTTCTCTGTCTACGCTGGTTATTCCAAGAACAGCCCAGGAAAGAGGGAATATAAAAGAAAAACCAAAATTTCCTTATACTAGAACTTACATTTCAATGTTTTTATTCTCACCAGTATTTGCTCTTGTCTTTCAAAAACTGCTTTTGTTAGTTGCAGTCATTTTTTGATGCATATTAATATTAGTTTTATTGTGATTGCATTTTGGAGGAGGTGAAAACAAGGAGAAAGTCAATACTGGGTGCCTCATTTACTCACAGCAGTTACAAAAGTATTACGCAATTCACTTCAGCATTTTATTGCTGTACTTATATACCCTGAAGAAGCAAAAATGTAAATGGCCAAACTCAATATATTACTGCCTTTATTGCATTTTGTGACTCAAGAGGGCAAGTGAAGAGTATTTTAAATATGACCCTGTTATTTCCTTACGTGGTGTTAACATTAATTCGCTCTGACTGATGTCCAGTACCCATATTTGTACATCTCAGGATTTTGTTTCTTTTTTTTACTTGTCTTAAGCACTGTATTAGACTTTAATTTTATCCATTACTCCACCTATGTCATTCTCATCCCTTCAGTCTTTCCCATTGTAGCTGAAACTGTGTGTTTCAATATTAATTCCTTTTCTTTCTCTTTCTAATCCAGACACAGATTTTTGTACAAAACAGCCATCTCTTTTGTATTAGTACCTTTCAGGTTCACTGGAAAGATCCTATAAACTGCCCTCTTTTTTCCAGACTCGTAAATTAACTTGATCTACCCAGTAGGCTTTTTGCTGTAGTGCATAACTTTTACATGGACCAATACTTAAACTTTTATCTTGCTTTTCTACAGTGTCATTTTAAGTCACTTGAAAAAGGCATGATAGCTGAACAAATTAGCAATGCTCTTAAAATCTGGTAATTTTATAAATTGCCTTGTTGTGTTCTGGTTTGGGCTTTAATATTTAAATTAGATTGTTATTGTTAAATGAGCTTGTTTTCCGACCAGTTTGCAAAGTACCTTGATTAATTTCCTGTGGATAAGCAGCAGAAATGCTTGCTACCAGATTTATCTCACTGTATGATCTTTGCTTTTGCTCAGTGAATGGGGGATCTTGGTCTGGTGACACTCCTAGGCGTAATAGCCATACCTTTAATTGTCGGATGCTGGTGAAACCTCTTGCTGATTCTGAAGAAGGCCATGATAACCAGGAAGCACATCAGAAATATGAAACTATGCAGTGCTTTGCTGTTTCTCAACCAAACTCCTTCAAGGAGGACGGTGAAGGTAATTACCACTTTCAAATTGTATTACTGCAATTTCAGAGCAGTTGATAAAGTGACCTCTAAGTCCTGAGAAATGGAAAAATTGTAATTTTTTTTTCCTTTTTCATTTAAATGTAGGAATGTACTTTCATCTTGGCTATGAGTGTATACACTTGCATGCACCTATTTGTCAAACCAGTATAGCTGAAACAATGAGAAACTCTGTTTACCTTAAAGACATATCCTAGTTTTATGTTGCTACAATTGTAAGAAGAATGTAGCTGACTGGGAAGACAGTTTCAAAGGGCAGTTTTTCAAATTCTTAGAATTCGAAGACAATTGTGGTTTACCATTTCCTTTACCATTTACTACTTCAGCAGATAAATTTCCTCAAATTGTTTTGTAAGCATTCAGGTAAGGGAAAATTATTATTTTGAAGCTTCTTTCGCAAGGACAGCAAGCATTTGGGACATATTTAAGAAATGTGGCTTAGAAGGTACAAAATGGTGAGTGCTGAATAAATGTGCTCTTTGTGCACGTAGTGTGTTCTTGTTTATTTATCTCCTGAGTGGTTGAGCTGCTACAGGTATATGCATAAACATGTGTCGATACTTACTGGTTGTGGTGGAGTCCTTGATAACTTTTCTTCTAAAAAAGAAAACAAACCCAGCTTTTCTGTTTTGTTTAATGTTGTAGGAAGTAATGAAGATATAAACTCACTGAGTTTTGTCTATCCTTTTATTAGTACAAGAACTATTTTTCAGATTTAAGGCACTTTTTAAATATATTTCTGAAGTCTTTGTGGAAACAAAAGTCTTCCCCTTCTATAAAAATTAAACAAAGAAACATTTTTCTTTAAGATTTGCAGTCTTGCTTGATTTGTGTTGCAAGAAGAGCACCGATGAAGGAACGACCACTTCTTCCTTCATCAGAGAGCTTTACTACACGCCAGGATCTACAAGGTATTGTTAAATAGGAGTAGGAGTTTTTAATTTCATTTCTTTTCCTCAGTGGGGAAATTGCTGTAACAAATGTTTTCTAATGTATCCAATATCAGGCAAAATAACTTCACTGGACACAAGTACCATGCGAGCAGCTATGAAGCCTGGCTGGGAGGATTTGGTGAGAAGATGCATTCAGAGGTTCCATTCACAGCACGAGGGAGAAATATCTTTTGCCAAGAGGCATCACCAGGAAGGTTAGGTTTCATATTTTTAGCACTTTCTATATTTAAACTGTTTGTCATTTGTGTCTCTTGGTTGTGTTCTCTTTGTCATGTTTACATGGAACAGTCAAGGGCTACTGACAGTCCATTTCTCAAGCTGATTTACTAACACACTGATGGCTCTCTATACAAGTCTTGCACCTTTCTACCTGTTTGCTTTAGCCTGTGTGGTATAAGTGTGCCATCTTGGAATGTGCTTTAAATCAAAATTATTTTGGAAAGAAAGACCCCTATTGCCCAATGAAATGTTCACTGTCCATCATTCTTCAGAACCTGAACTCACACCTTACAATTCATTGACCTTTGCAAAAATGGACTTTTACTGCCATATATCCTGTGAGAAACTGTGAATTGTCAAAGCTGCAGCACTCATGCTATTTGCAAACCTACATCATTGCACTATATCTAGCTGATAAATGTTATAGGATATACTACAAGTACATTTACTCAGTCAAGGTTATGGTAGGTAAGAAGTAAGAGAATACTGCACTGTGAATGGTTCCCCATGAGGTTTCCGTGGTGGTGATTGGGTGGGGATTTTTGATAAAACCCTTATACTGCTAATTCCAGTAACACAGATCCAAATTAGTAAAAACAAATTACCCTTTGTAGTCCATGAGAAAGTAATTTCAAAACCAATGGGGAACAACTGGAGCATTTCTAGCGCAGGAGCATCATTCTTTGGGTTCATGTTTGTAGAACAGAGTTTGGGCCGGCCTGTAACAAATAGTTACCGTGGCCATTAAGCAACAGGCATGCTATCTTGGAAACCATATTGTAACTGAAATATCAAATTATTCCACCAAATTCACAATAAAAGAGCTTTAGTCATGAGGCATTAGTTAAATATTCTTAAATATGTCCTGCGTTCAGGTGGTGTTTTAGGAGTGTGGGGACACAGAAATACTGTGGGATTAACAGCTTTTGGGGTGTATAAAAGTTCACAGCCTTATAATGTGATTGCAAACAGAACTGAAGAAGGTAGTAGGCAATTAAAGTTACACCAGGGGTTTAGAGAGAAGTTTCAGGTAAGGATCCATCTGTGCCAGAGGTGGTTTAGGTATCCCACTACACATGTTACTTGAGTCCTCTTCAAGTTACTCCTGACCAAATTAGCAGCTCCTACACCTAGTGCCAGGGTTTGAATGAGTCCTCACCAAGCTGTCTGTGAAGTGAGGAAATTATATGTGCTTTGGGGTTTACAATGTATGATTTTGTAGGAGAGGCTTAGGATCATCATATAAACTGTACAATTAGTCTAAATGAGAGGGCTCTTCTCTTCTTGTGGAGGTGAAGAGAGTGAGTGATAAGAGGAGGAGGGAAAACCTCTGGAATGGCTTTCCTGCAAAGGATACAGCACTTGAGAGGAATAGTGGCTGAAATGTTTCCCTCCCCTGCCCTGCAGTATGGAGAAAAAAAACAAGGCCTATCTCAGGCCAGAGCATCTTTGTGCTTGACTAAGATATCCTTTACATTTTTTAAGTCATTATGATTTGAGAATAGAAGTAAAGAAAGTAGTGGTCTTCCACACTCTAGTGTTACAGTGTAAAAAACAAATGCTTAATAAACAATCAAAAACATGCTTTGAAATTAAATGTCAGTATAAAATGCGGAATGTATGGTAAGTTTTTATTGGCCACAGTCAGAAAAATAGCATTTCCTCAAGAGGAATACGGAAACATTCTTGTTTGCTTAAAGAATTGGTTTGGAAAATGATTTAAGTAGAGATTTCACTTGTATCCTGTTGGCATTGAGTACTGGAATTTCCTGATGTGGTATATGCTAAAGTTAAGAGCTTTAGACCTTCTGGTGCCCAGAGGTTAAACTGAAACAATGACATACCTAACAGTGAAATTTTGCTTTGTATTGTTTCACAGTTGTAGGGTTTTGTTTTTCTTTACATTTTTACTCTCAAAAAGACCTTTCTGGTTGTTTAAATTGTGCTTCCTGTTTTCTCACTGCCTAAATAATACTTTGAAACCTTGCAGAACAATATATAACAGTGGGGGACAGGGAAGGAAAGCAATCATAACCAGTCTTGCAAGGCTGAAAATGTGGCAGCTCTGTAGACAAGACAAATAAAGGCCACACTTGGAAAACCATGTCAGTTCATTACAACAGGAAATACTGAAAGACAAGCAATGAAATGAAGATCAGATGATAATATTAATTTTTGGAAAAAATTAAACCCCACAGAAAAGGTGTATATATGAAAACAAAATAGGAAATTAAATGTAAATATAGTGGTTCATTCCTGTTTTTCCCTAAATAATTATATGAAAATTTTTGAAGTATTTCCCTCCTCCCATATCTGTAATCCTAATGTAATTGCTTTTGACTAGAAATTGTAAATGACCACACTTCTTTAATTCAGTGAACAGTAGAATAAATGTTTGGAGATTTGCTCTTCAATAACATGATTTTAATTTTAAATTAGAGAAATGTCACTGGGGTCTGTGGAATTTAGAGAACGGAATTTGTTGCAGTTTAGTTTTACACTGGAAACTTAAAGGGCTGCAGAATATGTACAGTGACATAAACGCCAAACCTGAAATGCAGTCCACACTGGGAAAGGGTAGCACAGCCCAAATTCTGGCTTAGCTAATGGTGTTTGTAATTTTTTTTTAGCTGTGTATCTTTTTTATTATTTTTTTTTAAAGCAATACTTTTTTCATTTCTGTTCTTATTTCCAGTTGTTCCCATGTGAAAGATTTATGTACTTTTTAAATTAAAGAAGTAGTAAAAGTAACTGTGACAAGACAATTTAAGCAGACAATAAGGAGGAAAAGATACAGGCTAATGGAAACACCTGAAAACTGAAGACATTTATATTAATCATTATGGCATAGATGATACAGATAAAAAAAAGTATGAGGAACAAAAGGAATTAGACACATATTTGATGAAGAGTAAAATGGGCATCAAGAACTTCCTGTTTACTCCTGAAATACACTGTATTCCATAGTATCTTCCTGTTATTGCTGTCACTCCATATAATCACCCTACAGTACATGGGATGCTGTATTTTATATGCATTGTGTCTAAATTTTCCTTTTTTTTTTT
>VXBX01008995.1:1050328-1084105 GCA_013400415.1 Scytalopus superciliaris
TTTTTTTTTTTTTAATTACATGATGTCTGTGGTATCGCTGCTGATCGATTCAGAACATCAGATGTTGAGCATCTAAGCTACCTGTACTAGAGTTTCTCGTTAATTTGATTCTGTTACTTTGCTTGCTTGCAGTGCTGAGGCAGGGACTGGCGTTTAGTCCTGTTTATCGGTTTTCCTTGTCGGATGGCACTATTGCTTCTGCCCAAACGAAGAGCAAGCTCATCCGCTCTCAGACGACTAATGAACCTCAGCTTGTAATCTCCTTGCATATGCTTCACAGGTAATCCTGGCCGCTTTGTTACATCCACACTCTGCAAACAGACCTGGAAAGTACAAGGTTGCCACAGCAAATAGATTGTTTAAGGCCGATAGATTTCAGTTGACCCAGAACTGATAGCATGGAAACAAAATAAGATTTTTAAATCAATGCTGGCAGCAGGAAAGGACTGTAAGATTATTTCAGGATTTAAAAATGGCATGCTGGATTTTCACATCTAAATCTTCCATTAAACATACAAAATTTCCCTTAATGTCATGTTCTTAACTTCAGTATTTTTATTTCCTGTATTTTGCGTAGTAGACACAAGGAACTTTCCAAATGTAAGGAAATCTAGAAAACTCGGAAGGATTAAATTCCTGTAGTTCACAGTCTGTCATGCATTGGTCCTGAGTCTTCTTAGAAGAACTTGTTATGATTACTAGCACTGCACTTTGGACAAACTGCATATTTTATTCCTTGATTCTCTGTTCCTTGGCTTTTCTGGTGCTTGGAGTAGTGGCTTTCACATGTCCAATCCTGAGAAATGCCACCACTTTTAGTTTTGGGGGTTTATAAAAAAGAACAGTCAATAATATGCTCAAGTCAAGGATGAGTATCAGAACTTCAGCATACAATTTTTATTAAGTCATTGCATGTCCTGTTTGTGTCAGATGTATTGGCTGATCATAATTACAATGCTGTTTTCCTGGAATCCTCAGTATCTTTTTTTTTTTTAATGAAAGAAAACAATGCTAAATGTAATTACATCTGAAACATTTTACAGAAATTGTTGATTTGCAAATTGACCTGAACCAAAAGCTGTCTGAAATTTGTTTTCTTTGGATGCTGAATATACCTGGTATTTCATGAAGTGCTAGATTTTAAATTTAGAGAAGCAGCATTATATTAAAAATGGTGCTTGCATTTATTCTTGGGGTTTTTAGCAGAATGCTGGTACTATTGTACTTGTAATAAGGTTTTTTTAATCCACCTTTTTTTTCATAATTAATGTTGTTCACCTTTGCCTTTATACCTAAGGTAACAAATCCAGAAAAACAAGGTTCACTACTCTGTGTTCTCCAATTATTTCACTTCTCATGCTTTAGCAAAATGTGAAGGCTTATCTGCACTTACTTATCCTGTGCAAGTAGGAGTGGTTTTTGTCTCATGGTAAATGCATACTAGGAATGTTCCATTAGTACTTGTTTTTGGAAGTCCAGAGTTGATTTGATTTTTGTCAGAACCTCTTTTTTTTTCTTTTCTTACTAATCTACTTGGCTCTGTCTCTTTTGTAGCTTTTAGTGTTACGGAATATGTCTGATTTTTCTGATTTAAGTGTTAACACAGAAATAAAAAGTATATTGCATCTTCTCATAAACTAATTAAAATTAAAAGAAAATTAAAAAGAGAAGTGACCTTCAGATGCTCTCAAATGAGCTTTTTATGTGTGTGTGTCTCCTGTTTTCTCTGTCTTACAGCCTACATCTCTAAAATACGAATTTCAGCTCCTGTGTGTGTGGTTTGGTTTTTTTCTTCTTCTTCCCTTTTCCAAAATGTCTGTGCAGGCCTGGATTACTAACAGACTGTTCTCATTCTGAAGCAGTATCCAGTAGTTCCCTTGGCTCACATACTGTTTTGGAGTATTGAAATACTCTGGCAGTGTAGAAATGTGACTTTTTCAACTTTCTCTTCCCTATGAACTTGGTGGGCAAACAGCCTGCTCCAGCCTTATGGTGGGGCTAACTCACAGAAATTCAAAACTCCAGCAAACAGCTGTCCAGAGCTGTCTTGTAGAACATGTATTTGTTGGATCATATGTTTCAGATGAGATTTCTATCAGTTCTAGAACTCAACTTTTGCCAAATTGTAAAGGAGAGATACATTAAAGGGAGAGAGTCTGAAATTGTAACTTATCTGCATTTCTAATGACTGTCATTTAAATGGGATACAATTTTGTTTTTCTTCTCTTTCACCAATTTGTTAATGAGGTTCTGAAAAACCATACTGTTCGTGTTCAGCCATGTTGAGACTTGCATATCACTTTTGTCAAATTGTTGATTTATTTTTGATTTTAGGGGTGTTGTGTTATTTTAAAGCAAGGTTTGGAGTTTTTACTTCTTTTTCTGTAATGTAATTGCAAGTTGGCCACTGTCATTTTAGCTAACAGGCTGTTTTTCTTCCCCTTGCCACATAGAGAGCAGAATGTCTGTGGAATGAATCAGGATTTGACTGGACAAGGAATGGGGAAGATATTGAACCCAATTAGTTCCAGCAGCCCTGCCCATCAGGCCATGTGCAGTGGGAATCCAGGTCAGGATATGACCATCAGTAGCAATATAAATTTTGCCATAAATGGCCCAAAGGAACAAATGGGCATGCCAGCAGGCAGGTTTGGTGGTTCAGGGGGAATGAACCATGTGTCAAGCATACAAGCATCCACTCCTCAGGGTAGTAACTATGCACTAAAAATGAATAGCCCCTCACAAAGCAGCCCCGGCATGAACCCAGGGCAGCCAAACTCTATGCTTTCCCCAAGGCATCGTGTGAGCCCTGGAGTGGCAGGAAGCCCTCGCATCCCACCCAGTCAGTTCTCCCCTGCAGGAAGCTTACATTCACCTGTGGGAGTCTGCAGCAGCACAGGAAATAGCCATAACTACACCAACAGTTCCCTGAATGCACTTCAGGCCCTCAGCGAGGGCCACGGCGTTTCTCTAGGATCGTCGTTGGCTTCACCTGACCTAAAAATGGGAAATCTACAAAATTCCCCTGTGAATATGAATCCTCCCCAGCTAAGCAAGATGGGAAGCCTGGATTCTAAAGACTGCTTTGGAATATACGGGGAGCAATCAGAAGGTACAACTGGACAAGCAGAGAACAGCTGCCATTCAGGAGAACAGAAAGATAATAGTGACAGCAACATGCCACCGGTTGTCAGTGGAGAGAGACCTGATGGACAGAATAAACTACACGATGGAAAAAGCCAGACAAAGCTCTTACAATTGCTGACCACCAAATCAGATCAGATGGAGCCTTCACCTTTGTCCAGTACCATGGGAGACATTAGCAAGGACTCCACGGGAGGAGGGTTGCCTGGGTCTGGTTCGGCACACGGAACCTCGCTCAAGGAGAAGCATAAAATTTTGCACAGACTATTGCAGGACAGTAGTTCTCCTGTAGATTTGGCCAAGCTCACAGCAGAGGCCACAGGCAAAGAACTGAATCAGGAGTCCAGTAGCACAGCTCCTGGTTCAGAGGTGACTGTTAAACAGGAGCCAGCGAGTCCTAAGAAGAATAATAATGCACTACTTCGCTACTTGCTAGATAAAGACGATTCTAAAGATACTGGTTTACCAGACATACCCCCAAAACTGGAGCGGTTGGACAGTAAGACAGACCCTTCCGGTAGCACAAAGTTAATAACTATGAGGACGGAAAAAGAAGAGATAAGCTTTGAGCCTAATGAACAGGTAAGCTAACCTTTGCATTACATGTGAATAAGATGTTCTAGACCTGCATTCTTGCCATTTGACTTTCTCTAAGACTGGTATCTTGACACCTCAGGAGGCTGTTGCCTGTCTATTGAAATCCAGTCTTCACTCAGTTTTCCCGTTGGTGTTACTAGGTTGTGATCATCGCTGTCTAAAAGCACAGACTCTGCCTGGGAGGAGATGGGTAATGCCAGACAAAGAGAAAATACTCTTGACTGTTGGTTAGTGCTAACTGATTGACAGCTTTTCCTACAGGCTGATGTTGAACTGCTGTGTGCTAAATAGGTCCTTGACCTAGCACAGCATAGCAGTTACACTGCTCCCATGGAAAACAGGTTCACGCTCAAGAACGGGAGTTGTTTCAAAGGACTGGTACCAGCTTTGCCTTACTGGTCTTTGTTCTGCACTTCACCTGCAAATTAAAATCAAAGCAAATAGACTCCTGTGCCATTTGGCAGGATTTGTTATCTTTTTCTTTTTTCCCCCCCTTAAAAATTCTTTATATTCAGCCCCAAGTTCCTGTGGATGATTAATCATTCGGTGTAGAAATCATGTCTCCTGTGCAAGGTTGTCTGCATTTGTTTTGCTTTCAGAATTTCTTTGCGTTCTGTGCAAGATTACTTGTTGCTCTACTGCCCAACCTGCTAATAAGCTGTGTTGTTAGGACCTGTGCTAAAAAGTGTTATTTCACTGGCTTTCATGCAGAATTCACTTTCAAAAAGCACCAGGTTCACATCACCCAGAATGCTCCAGTTTTCAGAGCTTTACAAGAAAAGGGACACAGCAAAAGCAATTTGCTACTTCAATATGTTTATTTTATTTATAAAATGGGTAATTACAATATCAATTTCAGTGTAAGTCATTTTCTGGGGGAGGTTATAACTAGCTGGAGTTAATGATCCTTAGATTTGTCCTACACTCTCACAGCTGGTCATTAATCCCTAGGCAGCCCTGTACATGAAGCCCTAGTTTGTAAATCATGATCAGATCATACACTCTGCAAATGTTCATGACTCTCATTTACAGCCATATCCTTCATTTTTAAAATATTGTGGCTTTTTAGTGTGTGGACTACGTTTGATCTTGCTTGGTTTTGTGAATCTATTGTATTTGTTTATTGGGTGTATTTAAGGACATAATTTTTCATATTTTCTATATTGTATTTTGAGGCTGAGGAGGGATAGACAACATTTTCTTAGCCCTAAGTCACAGCATTGGATTATTATTCTTTTCATTTGCTCTTTCTGCAGTCTGTAACTAGTAGACAGTTCTTTCAGCAGTGGTTATAACCACAATACATAGAGGCCAAACACGCTGCTACAGTGTGGATGCAGCATTGTTTAAATGTCAGTTATCCAGGCCATTCCTAAGCTTACTTCTTCTGTTTCAACCGAATTTGACAGCTATTGCCATCATGCAGGAGCAGTTGTGGTTTTTCAATCCTTTCCATGCTGTAGGCAAAACCAAGCCAAATTACACAAATTTCTACAGGGAGTTATCCTCAAACCTGAATGTTAGTTTAGTTCTGAATAGAAGCTACTATTTTGTAGTATCTGTAGAGGTAGGCTTAAATTCTCTGTGAGAACTTACGCTTCATTAGGTTAGAAAAACACAGATATCAAGAAATACACCTCTTAAACTGGCAAGAATAGACTATTTTAAAAGTATCTGATAGATTTAATTTCCTAGTTTAGATCCTACATGTTGAAGTCAATACTAGATTGAAGGCAGAGATCTTCAGTCCTCCATATTAGGTACTGGACCAGAATACAGAATTTGGTAATCACCAAAAAATTTATGTCCATTATCCATAGATCAAAATCATGGTCTTCAGATGGTTTATTCCCCAAGAATTAAATTTCTAAAAGAATTAAAATTTCCTCTTTTATGATCTCTGTGGAGCACACAGGGAGTATCTTAAATTGTAAATGCATTCTAAGAGAGCAGGTTTTGCCCCCTCTAGAAATCAGCTGTCTAGTCCAAGGTAATCCTACGAGTTGCTTTTATCATTGATGGAAAAATAGAGAAATACTACAGAATTTTTGTTTTATCTTATTTGAATGTGCGTCTAAACTAGAGAAGGCAAGCTGCTATAGTGTTACTGCCACTGACAAGTGGTAGTATAGATAAAGAGTTTAAACTAGCTGCCTTACTTTTGTGACTAAAGATATGCAAGTTGTCTCACCCTAAATGTAAACATGTAACTAATTATAAGACCAGCTTTAAGGAAAGAGACCTCAGTGTCTACAAGCACTGCCAAGCAGCTAAAAATCAGGTTCTCCGGAGTTATGAACTTCATAAAGTGAATAGTCTATTCATTTTTTTATTTTTAGGTTTTATGTTTCCGAGGTCATAGAGGGATTTGAGGGGATTGAAGTATGGACTATGAATGTATTGCCCTTTCTTAAAATTTGAAGACAGAGTTTGTCTCTCATGAGAGAGAGACCCAGAGGTACAGAAGGGTCCAGGAGTTTAGCTTGTTCAGAAAACCGCAAAGCCACATAGGAATCGTGATAAAGTGGTCAGAGCTTCCTCAGCACCAAGGTATGGAGAAGCCAGTCCCATCACTGTGATGGAAGACTGCTGGATAATGACAGAAGGGCTTTTGTTGCTCCCATTGGTTGTAAACAGAGTTTTAAAACCTATTTAAAATGCAGTGAAACTTAGAGCTGAATAAACAGAAGTCCAGAGTGGAGTAGGAGAGGAAATGTTTAACTATCTGAAGGCCAGGCCTTTAAACAAATAGCCACTTCACCCCAATTATAAAATCACTGAAAATATTTAGCATCCAAAGCTTTGGATGATGGTCTCCCACAGGAAGTGCTCATTGCCTAAATTTAGATCAAAGCTGGAACTATTTAGTACAAGACTAGAACACAAATTCTTGTGCTAAATTCTTCCATCCTCCTGCATCCTTCCCCCTCCTTCTTCCTCCCATATGTAAAAATTAGCCATGTGCTTGTGTTACCTATTTTGCAGGTTTATTTAAAACTTCTTCTCCCTGAGGAATGTTGTATTTTTAAGTAATTAGTCATTGGAGTGTGCAGTTTCTCTGGAAACTGCAGTGGACCAACAGTGGGATGGCCTCTGCAAGGGAGATGGGTGTGTTGGGCAGCAGCAGAGCCATTGCATTTTCTCCTTTTACTTTTGGTGTGACTTTCTGAGCAGGAAATGCTTTGAAGTGCACCACTGTACTAAAAATAGCAGTCTTCTAGGTAACGTGTTTAAACATACACTTCTGCAGGGAGCAGCAACTGACAGGAAGCCTTTCTCAAATGGCAGAGAATATTTCCAGCACTGCCGTACCTTTTTCCCTTCCTTGGTGGGATGATCGTTATCAAGCTTTATTAGGCTGATTGCTATTCCAGTTACGGCAGCTGTAGGGAAGAGCATGAAAGAGAGACCTGCTGGGGATGCTCAGCAGAGTGTTTCCTACAGCACCAACTGTAGTAGGGCTGCTGCTGTTCAGCACCACAAGTGCTCATGCCACTGTTGGAAAGGGAAGAGTGTGTCCCTCAGCAGCCAGCCTGCCTTCTCCTACTCTCCCTGACAGCCCACTGGCTACTGCGGGACTTCGCCCTGCACCTTCCCTGTACACCACTGCTTGGACAACTGTGAAAAACCAACCCCTAGTTGTGCTTCTGGCTGCAGCCAGCACGTGCTGCTGCTGGCCAGGAGCAGCCCATGTAGTGGTCAGGGAATGGTCAAATGTGGCAAGGACTGGCTGACAGCTTGGAAGGGAACGAGAGTGAAAGTGTAGGAGACGTCAGAGAAACAGGATGAACAGTGTCAGATATTGCCTTGCTAAAGTAGTTCATTCTCTGAGAAATCACTTGGGGTAGTGTGGAGTAATATCTTGATCTGCACAGGTGTACTCTCCTCTTTTTTAGTCAGTACACCATATAGACAGCCAGTTTGTCAGGGACTTCACAATGCAACACTCTCCACAAGTGCTGTTCCAGAAATCATCTTAAGCATATACATTTTTGTCCTAAACTCAGAAACTGTTCTGGTTTTCCTCACATACTTTATCAACTCTGCTGTGCTCATGCTTTATGTGGAAACCAGTATCTTCCCAATGCTATCATCTTTTCTTTACACATGCCACTCATCTTCCAAAAACCTATTTCTCATTTAATAGTCTAGAATTCATTAAGTTGATGAAGAACATTGGTTTCTCCCTGAAATTCTATCAAAACCTTAGAACAGGGATTCCATTTTATGAATGTCTTTCAGTTAGAGTTCTGTTCTCAAAAGTTAGTCATAGAGTAGCCTGATAATGTAATAGGATTTCTAGCCAATTTTATGTTTATTGCAGTTACCAGGGAGAAAAATATTGTATTGATTCCACTTCTAATTTCCTTTTCCCTTCAATTTATAATACTTTAATTTATCACTGGTTTGGAGCAGGGGCTTGGTTTTGTTTACCTCTTAGGGTCAAATGCTTTGCCCAGACTTCAGAGGTAGCAGATGAGCTAACTTGAGATTTATGTAGTGCAGGTATAGTTTCAATTTGTGCTCCCACCAAAAGGCATTCTGTTGTAAGTCCTTAGAATGCGGGGTCTCAGTGTAAGCCGTGGGCATTGCCCATGGCAGAAAGGAGATTTTTGGAGAGCTGAGGATCTTACTCAGTGTTTTAGTCTCCATGGAGGCTAGACTTTGACATAGCAACTTTTGTAAACCAAACTACATGTTGAGGTGCAGCTGCCTTTCAGTAGAGCTGAAAAAATCCTGTAAGCGCTTAACTTTAATCTGTGTTTCTCTGCATGACAGTATAAAATAAGTACTTTTTCCAATAAGTATTTTTTCAAATTTTTCTAAGAATAATTTGTCTTACGCTTTCTGACACTCTGTGTCCAAGTTCTTTGGAGGTTGTAGTAAATGCATTGCTTAGAGATAGTGAAAATTCATGTAAAAGAACTTTCTTGTGATACTTAACACCTTATCTAGCCTTTTATTTTATTTTTTAATTCTTGACAAATAATTGTTTTACAGGGAGGTTAGGGTGTGCCTTCTATTTACATAAAGTTCAATTTAGACCATTAGCAAAATAAATATAGACTAGAAATAGAAGGAAAATCGCATGAAACTAACCAAGGAAATATTTTAATGCTAGTTTGTGCATATATGGTGCCGTTTGAGGGTGAGTCTGGAAAGACAGGTTTAGAATTAAAACCAAGCTATGATGTTAGCCTATCTTGGAACCTCTGTAGCAGTTGAGAATCCTCATAAAAAATAATACTTATAATTGATTATTTTAAGCAGAAGAAAGGGGGAGGTTATGTATTTGTGTTGTTGAAATACATCTGTTGTATTTGGCCTTTCTTTGCCACTACCTGAGAGGAATTAAAAGCATCTTAGGGAGTGCTGTTCTCTGACACATTTGGATCGATATGTTCTTTGCTAGCATTATTTTAGGTTTGCTTTGGGGTTATTATTTTTAACATCTAATGTTTAAACAACAAATTGCAGTAGCCAGAATGTTAAAAGAAAGCACGACACAAAATCTCACACAAAAGCAACCAAAAAAAACTCCCTTACAACATATAAAACTTCCCTTCAGTATTGTCTCAGATACATTTAATGAAGGCCATATGTCTTAATTCCCCCAAAGAGTATTGAATCATCCTTCTATAATTTATGATACTCTATATCAGTCTCTTCTACTGGCTCTTGCAGTCTTCTTGCACCAGATCTCCCATTGCTCAAACTGCAGCTCCTATAAACATCACTCACAGCTGTCTCTTGGAGCACCTTTCTGAATCTGCTTATCACCTGTCCATGCCATGATTTAGGCTTCATATAATCATGTTTGATTCCTCCTGGCTCAGCCTTTTCTGTCGGTGTACTGTGTCCACCCAGCTGCTTGTAATTGCCTGGAAGGCAGTGAGTCATCAGTGGGATTGTCAAGAATAGGTAATGTCACACCAACCCGTTTTCCTTTGGCAAGAGGGCAGAGGGCTTGTTGGCATAAGAGAAGCAGTGTGTGCCATGTGCCTAGGTTTGAGTAAGGCTCTTTGGCCCTTTTACTTAGAGCATTCTCATAGGCAGGTTAGGGATGGTCAAGATGAATCTGCTGTGAATGGGTTGGAAGCTGTTTGGAAATCCTTATACATGCAGTAGTTATTGAAGGATTCACTGTCAAAATGGAGATGCTGCAGAAGGTCGTGCAGCATCTAGAGCTGCTCAGTGTTTTAGTTAACCTAAATGACCTGGTGGGAAAATAGAGCGTGTGCTTGGTAAAGCTGCATGTGGTCCTTGAATGTCTGCAACACACTGGAGGACAGAATTAAAATTCAGCTGCAACAAGGAGATAAAGAGAAAAAATGATAGAACATTCAGGGTGAATAAATGCTATTTATTTTCATTAGTCAAGAATAATGTCACAGATTTTTTTCTCTTTTGAAGGAGGGGCAACTGACTAGATAGGACTTTTTCAGGGCTGTGTCTAGGGATCATAGTGAGCACAAGATGAGTGAGAGTCAGTAATGTCATGTCATTAAAGGAATGACATGAGGCTTTTCTGGAATATGGCATTAGAGCATACTATGTGTAGAGCACATTTTCTGCTTTACTCAGCAGCTGTAAGGCTTCATCTTAAGTCCTGTTCCGGACACAGCTTCAACAAAAGTGTGGATCAACTGAAGGCAATCCACAGGAACAACAAGATTAATGAGAGGCCTAGAAAACAGGTTATATGCTGAGGAAAATTCACAAGTTGAGGTTGTTTATTAATTTCCACTTGAAACCCAAAAAGGCACATGTTTTCAGATACAGAAAGAATTAGAAAAAGAAAGGGAAGCACAACATGTTCTCCAGATTCAAAATATGATTGGAAGGAAGGGCTGAAATTTCACTGAAAGAGATTTTGCATTGAGACTAAGGCAAAAAAACCCACAAGAATAGTAAGGATGGCAAAGTGATGAAACCAATTCCCCAGGGAAGCTGTGGATTTTCTTTCACTGGATGTCTTTAGTAATCATCTGTATGAACTTCTGTAGGGAATGGCATACACTGATCTTGCCTTGAGGCTTTAAATTTCTTCTAGTCCCCTGATGCTGTGATTTCCTACCATTTTGCCAGTTACACCAACCTCCAGATCACCCACATGCTGCCTTTTAATGGAGTAAACTCCCTCCTCTTATGCACCACATACCCCAATCTGTAAGACTGGGAGGTCATGTAGGGGTAGATAATAATACCATGTTTCTTTGCAGCCAATCACCCAAAATAAGCATTCAGCAATGTAACCTTGGGGCATTTTAGCTACCTTTTAATAAAATATCTCGGCTTCCCAGGAGCAGGTTAGATGTGGCAGCAGTTTTGTAAATACAGTACAATGTTCACTGCTTCCTAGCTAGCCTGCTAGAGTCTCTGTAGGTAGTTTAAAGCCTTCTCAGGTGTTTCTATATTATCCTGTGATCTAAGTCGTAAGCTTACTCTCAACAAGTAAAAAGTTCATGATATGGGGAAGGACAGAAAAAAACAAACCAGGAAGAATTGTATTTCAGTTGTACACATTTGTAGTGCTGTTTCTCAGTTCCATATCTTTTGTGGCTGCCTGCTCACTCTGCCTCTCTTCCATCATTGCACATTTCCTAATGAAGGCACTGATTCTGAGTAGATACTGGTTATAAATACTGTCATGATATGTTTGCTGTGCAGGTTGGTGATAACTGAGACAGGACTCCCTAACGTTAATTATTACCTAAGTTTTACCTGATTCAAAAGTTTAGGATTGGAGAATATAGTTGCAATGATTTCCACATTTCAGTCAGAAAAGGATTTAAATTCTGAGAGTTTATAGACAGAGAAATTGACAAAAAAGAATACTCGTGAAAATCAACATTTTTAAGAAAAACAAGCAGATCAGTATTTATGTTAGTACAGGATGAACTTCACTTTTCTCCCATCTTTATTTCATGATACTTTTCTACTAAATTGAGTGTAACTAGATTTTTCTTTTCTTACTCTAGAGAAGTTATTTTCAATTATTTTGGAAGTTGTGAGCAAAATATATTCCAAATTCTAGTAACTAGTTTTCAGGTTTTAATTTATTTAGCTTCATTGAAATGTATATTTCTTGCCAGTTAACTTATATAGAGTTATTCAGTGTTCAGGATTTGAATGTAACAAAGAAAAAGCATATGGGGAATTGTTTTAGCCATGAAGCAACTTTTCCATCGTATGCTTTTAATCAAGTCATAAAGAGACTAGAAATACGTCTGTGCTGAAAGGAATATTGGTTATACCTATGTAAACCCCCATCTTCAGCACTGTTGGATCTCTTCCCCTGCCAAAATTATTCCTGCTGTCAGCACCGATCACAGAGTGCACGTGGAGAATTTCCCTATTGCCCAAAATATGGACCGTGTGGAATCATACGTCCCAATGCTAAGCTTTTGAAGGGATGCCAGTGCCACAGTGGGCTCCCCAAAAGCAAGGCAGACGAGCCCTGGGAAGCCTGCACTGTCCCCTTTCAAGAGCTTTGTGAGCTTCCTCCACACCGGGCATCTCTCCGGATGCATCCAAAGCTGGTGTGGCATGAGCAGGACGCCAACAGCAGGCGAGCAGCGATGTGTACTGTGGGTTTGTGCTTTCTTTGTTGCAGCCAGGCAGTGAATTGGATAACTTGGAAGAGATTCTGGATGACCTGCAGAACAGCCAGTTACCACAGCTTTTCCCAGATAGCCGCCCAGGCGCGCCAGCAGGCTCGGTCGACAAGCAAGCCATCATCAATGACCTCATGCAACTCACCAGTGACAGCAGCCCCGGCACAGCGGTGGCCACCCAGAAACCAGCAATGAGGATTTCACAGAGCAGTGAGTCCATCTGCCTTCCCCACGCGTGTACACCAAGCTTTGAACCCCCAGAGCAGGTGTCGTGGTGCCCCTGGGTCGGCAGGGGGGAGCCAGGCAGCAGCCTCTGCTGGTCTGGTGTTGCATGATGACACAGCGCCATCTGCGGTTGTCCCATTTCAAAACACACACGGAGGTTATGTCTAATTCACACCAAGTTCACCTTGGAAGTCTTGTCCTCTGAGGAGTTTTAAGGGGTACCCTAAAATAAATCAGACATCCCCTGCTGTGGTTGTATGTGATGCTGCTGCAATGGTTTTGGCATGGAGAGCATTTTTTTGTGATGCAGATCCATCCCTTCTGGCAGCTCTTGCAGGAAAATGGACAAGGCAAGGTTTTCTAAGCATGAAGGAGAGTTGTCTTCTAAAAGCACAAGATTAATAGAAGGACCAAAGATTAAGAGAAATGTCCAAGTGTAATTTGAAATTGTGGCTTTTAATTGAGTCACTTCCAGCTGACAGCTTTCCTTAACTTCTTAATTAGCTTACAAATCAGCATTGAAATGCTGGTTTACCACCATAGAATAATGGAAAGCAAGCAAGACAGGAGTCTTATCAACTACTAATGTTGAATAAAATAGCATAAAAAGCCACTGCTTCATTTTTACTCCTGTTCACTGGGCTGGCAGCATCTACTTACTTTCTTAGAAGTACACTGATTTTTTTTTTTTTTTAAACTTAGGGTTTAGATAATATTTGTAGACATTCTGATAATATTAAAATAACACCAGGCCACTTTCAAATTAACCCACATTTCATAGAAATGTTTAAATAAATATTAATATTCTATTAATAGATATTAGTATTTACATTCATATTAAAACCACTTCAGATCCTTAAATAATCAGTTGTTACCAGTGTTGCTCAGATAAAGATGCTTGGATTTAATGTACTCATTTTTGTAAGTATGGGGTACTAACAGCAGCAGCACAAAAGTCAGAAGAAAATCTCTGTGCATGTGAAGTCTTTAGTATGTTCTTGCTGAAGCAAGGTCTGTTGGTTCCTTCCAACATAGCCTTTTGGCTTTCTAGAGTTAACCTAGCTTTAAATCTGCTTTCAGAGCTACTCACAGTACAGTAACAGTATGATTGTAAATGAGAGTGACTTGGTGGTTAGCAGCAGTTCTGTAAAGGCAGCACTCTGTTTCCCATCTATATTAAAACCCTAAAACCTTTTCCCCAGGCTCAGTCTTGTGTCTGTGCCTGATTTCCCTAGGAACTTCTGCCTTGTTTGTAGTAGAAGAGCATACAGAAAATAGGTGCATAGAAACAGTGAGGCACTTCTTATATGCTCACAGCAAAGCAATGTAGAATGAATGTCAAATCATATGAAATTCCAAAAGAGGTTTAGAGTTTTTCAGGGTTTTTTCTGAAGAAATAACCAGCTTTTGTGTTACAGGTTTTACATGAAGATACTTAAAATATTCTTCTGTTTAAAAAAAAAAAGAAAAAGAAAAAAGCTGCTAGATTTGCCAGATTGCTAGAGTCTGTTATATGGGGGACAAGGAGCCTCCTGCAGTCCCATCCTGACTGAGAGCAGAAGATGTGATCTAATCACCATCACAACTCATCAGCTGTGTTGTTATTTTGTGCTGCAGTTCCAGCTTTCCTTTTTGTAACATCAGTGGGTGCTGGTAAAGCTACACATATAACAACTCACTCATCTATGTGATTTTTCAAACTTTGGGAGCAAACTATTCTGAAACTGTCGTTGAAGTTCATTTTTGGTTCAGTCCTTAGACTTTCTGATGCCCCTAATCTTGGGATTTTGTTTCATGAGTACATTTTATTTGCTTGTTTGAACAGACAGACAAGACAAAACTCTGATCTCCTAGTTAGGGATTAGGTGTATGTATTGTGATGACTTTTCTATACATGCATATAAGCAAATTCACCTGGGGAACTCACACTAAAAAAAACAAATAAATGCAGTGAGTTCCTGTAGTCTGATTTTATAAAGTGAGAACAAAAGTCAGAGACATTTGTAATAAAATGTTTCTATAAATTTTAACAAGCTTACTAAACCTCATTTAAGTTTCCAAATTCAAAAGTAGTGCTACTTCAACCTAAAATAAGAAAGATGTTATTTAACTTCTTTACAATGTGGTGAACACAAAAATTCAGAAGTCACTTTAAAGGATGCTGTTATATGAGAGCCTCTCCTAGGGCAAACTGTCAGGAAGTATTGCAAATAATAGTTTCACAAAAATGTGTAATTTACTTGTATGTATTTCATGGTATGATTGGAAATGGAATCATAACTCGAAGGTCAGTGTTTGATTCATGTTTGAGAACTAGTTGTGCACATAGGGAATGCTTTCATGCATTGGAACATTGCCCAAAGACCAACTGAGCCAGATGCTTGCCAGTCATAGTCTGAAACTCACTTTTCTAAGGCAGTTTTCTTTGCAGAGACTGATTTTAAAAGCACAAACCAGAAGAAAACAGTTATGTAAAAGTAACAGTAACCATCAAGGATCATTCTGTTTTACCAGAATATTATCGTGGCACAGCTCTAATTCTGGACTGGTTATTTGTTGTTGCTGAACCAAGGAAGTATTTATTTTTATTAAGGACAAAAAATGTTTCTTAAAAAATAAAAAATTAAGAAGGACATATAGAAATGGGCCTATGTGATCCAGTATAGACTCAATCTGCCCTTAATTTTGATACCTTCTTCAGGGGCACAGCTTGTGCTGGAAAACTCTCAAAAGAGAGATAATTCCTAACAGTCTGCGTCAGGATGACATCTGCATGCAATTACAGTCCTACTAGGTATAAGATTAATTGGCGGTAGTATGCACATCACATAGTGGTGCATTTTGCTGTAGTGGCTCTTCTGTCAGTTAAATTGCATCATTTAAATTTTTTTTAAATACACATTGTATCTGGTTTGTTTTTAGTGTCAGAATGTTCCATTTTGAAATTTATATTAATGTCAAGAAGGGATGTTTCTCAGACAGATAGGGGTGGGTAAATTAACCAGCATTAAATAGCTCAGCCCAAGAGCTTTAATTGTGTCTGGGTTCCTTTTTTTTTTAACCAGTAAAGTTTCCATTCTTGTAACTTTGCTTTTTTTTTTTCTTTGCTCCTCCTGTCTAGCTTTTAATAACCCACGAGCAGGGCAACTGGGCAGGTTATTGCCAAACCAGAATTTACCACTTGACATCACACTGCAGAACCCAACAGGTGCAGGAACTTTCCCACCCATAAGAACGAGTAGCCCTTATTCAGTGATACCTCAGCCGGGACTGATGGGCAGGAACGAAGGGATGATAGGAAGTCAAGGAACTTTAGGCAATAGTAGCACAGGTAAGATGACTTTGCTTTTTTTTTTTTTTTTTTTTAAATATACTTGTGTAAAAGGCTATAGCATGTGCAGCTTTACATAGGGGTTATTGCAGGTGGAGGATATTACTTTCCAAAAAGTATGGAAAAAATCATGTTTCATGGTATGGTATGTATTAGCAAACTTACTTTGAATTTCTGTGTCTGGATATTTTTAGTCCTGCCAATTATGAACTGCTTGTTACCTACCTGAAAACTTCTAGGTGAATGCAGTGTAATACCAATTAGGCTCTGTTCACATCAGTGCTATGGATTCAACTGAGGCTTAAATAGGTAAAAATCCAATCTTTCTCCCTCAAAAAATGCAAATGAACTACTAGTCTATATATAGATGGGTCTTTCAAAACAAAACTGTGTGCATTACTGTTGCCCTTATGGTGTGTCTCTATAGACCTTGGTTTTGCCCTTGATTATCTTGTATGTAGTAGCCTTTATTCTCATTTTAAATTAAAGAAATTCTAATGTTTCCATCATTTTCTGATGCGTCACCTTTTTGGGAACCATCAGATGTTGCAGTTACAGCATGTTAAGTTAATAACGTACAAAGACATTGTAGCATGTGTGACAAGAAAAGTCTGGCTGATGTGCTTCAACTAATGCCTCCTCTGAGACTGCAAGTGCTCTGAGTAAATAAATGGGCATTGTAAGTCCTTTCAACTGGCCATTCAGCATCAAATTTTTATATTTAGTTTGCATCAGTATTAAAAAAGACATGCTGCCAGGCACTGAAATAGCCTTTATTTAAGTCAACTTGTATTCTTTCAAGTGTCCTATTAATTTCATATTCTGTATACATATTGGAGGATTTCATTCATCTTATGTATACAAGTTAGAGAGTATTATTGTGTTCCTGCCCTGCTCTAGCAGACCACATATTTCAGCTGATTGAATAGAACAAACCTGAGGATGTAACACTAAAGCAAATTTTGTACAGCAGCTGAAACAAAGACCCTCTTCAGAGAGTTTTTCTTTGGTTGTCACCAAGTAATTGAACTCATGAGTAATAATTATTTGTGTGGCTTTTAGTATTCATTTAAGGATGTTGCAAAATGCAACTGGAGATACAGATCTGAAGCAGTAGTCCAATCTGAAATCTGTTTTATCTGCTCTCTTGACTGATTGAAATTGAAATGTATAAATACTATGAATGCCCTGCTTTGGTTTGGGGGCTTTTTTTATGTTGAGGTTTTTTGACTACTGTCAGAGTGTAGTATTCTATATATTCCAAGTGTAAATAAACTGTATCAGTTGTTTACAGTAGATGTGGGAGGACTTCCCCTAAAATAACGGTAATGAACTTAAGCATCTATCGGAAAGTTCCTGTGAGTAATTTCCCTGCACTGTACATTGATTTGAGATTATCTGTGTGAGCCTTGAAGCTAAGAAGGCTCTAGGTATCAAGTGAAAGAAGTCACCAAAGTATGTTTGCAGAATGTGAATTTATATACAATCCCTCTAATTTGTAAGTGTGTTTAGCATTAGCACATTGTTACTCAAGTCTCCATTCTCACTTAGTGCTTGGAAAATAAAGCACTGACATACACATCAGCAAACGTGATTCATTTCCTGAGGAAGGAAGTTAAAGCTATCCACACACCCTCAGCACCTGTTGCAGACTACATGTGGGAACAGTTACTCTGAACAGCATGTTGGAAATGATAAAAGCATCTTCCTCTTGTAAAACGTATAACAGTCTCCAGTCCCTTGACTAAGCAGCGTAAGGCATCATTCTGTAGCTTTGCACATCTGGATGGGCAGTTGTGGTACAATGTGCTTTGAGTGAAACTGCTGCATTTCTGTTGCTAAAAATGCAGCTCATCAGGTAGCAGTAGTGCTACAGCTGTTCTGAATCATGTGCTGGTACCTAAATATTTGGCTTTTGTGCAGGAATGATGGGTGGCAATGCCCCTCGGCCTGCCATGACATCTGGAGACTGGGGAAGCCAGGCTGCTGCTGTGAGGGTGACCTGCGCGCCCACAGCCAGCGCCATGAACAGGCCCGTGCAAGCAGGCATGATCCGCAACCCCACGGCCAGCATCCCCTTGAGACCCAGCAACCAGCCTGGCCCGAGGCAGATGCTTCCATCTCAGGTCATGAATATGGGTAAGTCAGGGGGCACGTAGAGTTGTTCCTTTTGGCATATGCTGTATCGTTGAAGGTGAAGCAGAGGGAAAAAAAAAAAAAAACAACTCACTTCAATTATAAGTTTGATGAGAACCATATTTCACAGTGAAAGTTTCCTGTGGATGTGGGAAGGAAGGTGTCTAAATTTTAATGCATGTATTGAGGTGGACAGTTCCTGCTACTCTATAGCTCCACAGTGGTATGGCCAACAGAAGAGGATATGAAGTTGCTCTTGTTCTCTAAAGACTGTGGAGGTTTTTAAGAGGAAATGTTGTGAACATTACAAGTGTTCGTGGTCACTTTTAAAGCAAGTACATTACAATACTGTCTCCATATACTGGGGTCTTTTTATGCTTGTCTTATTCATTGTTGCATCTATGATGTTGTATCTGCTGTTTTGTAATTTTGAACCACTTTCAGAGTTCTCATGTTTTTTCAAACTTTAACCAAAAAAAAAATTATGCTTTTAAGTATAGTGTTACTGAAGTCTTAATGGTTTTGTTTGCTTTGACCATAACATAGATAATTCAACCAAAAGAATTAACGTGAAAGCAACTTCTTTTCAGAAAAGTTATATGGTTATTTTTTCTTGGTTAGGGCCATCAGAATTGGAGATGAACATAGGAGGACCTCAGTATAGCCAACAACAGGCGCCTCCAAATCAGACTGCACCGTGGCCAGACAGCATCTTGCCTATAGAACAGGCAACTTTTGGTAACCAGAACAGGTGAGTCTTGGTGTCATATCAGAACACAAAGAGATTTTACATGCCTGTATTTTATACACCTCATGGAAAAAAAGTTCTGCATAAAATAATCACCAAATGTACATCAGTTTAATGCTTGTAGTGTTTTATGCTCACAAAATGTATGTGTGTTCCGGTAATACTTACAAATGCTCTCTTTGCCCTTTAATGTGCTGAAAGAATTGAAAGTTGTGTGTCACAAGGAATGCTGCCAGCACTTCAGATAGTTGCACCGTTTTTCATCTCTGGAGCATTAACGTGGGCATGATTCTGTCTGATTTTGCTGTTCTTATTGTTAATAATTATACTTAACACTAAATGTGGAAAAATGTCAGTAGTACCAGCCATAACTATGTAATTATAACATAGCTGTTTCTTCCTGCAGCGGGGTAACATCTTAAATGATGCAGGACATGGTTAATTATATTTTGTTTGGGTTTTTTTAATTGACCTAAATTCTGTAAAATATGAGGAAGGAAAGATGAAATGAAAGGAAGGCTGCCTCTTCCCTGAAGTTAGTGCCTTCTCAGGTAATCAGAACTACCGTTTGATCACAACTCATTACCTCATATGTAATGTATTAACTTTGTTCATTATGTTTTTTAAATAACGGCAAAACTATAATAAGTGGTTTACACTTCTTAAAAAAGAGCCAGGTCTTCTCCAAAAGGTTTGCAGCTGTTGCTGTTGTTAATTTTCTGACTACATCACCTTAATTTTCATTAGGATGTTCGAAAATATTATCCGTAAATATGTGTGGCATTTTCTTTTTTAGTTTCTGTGTTTTTCAAGGTGTTTTCCTGGTGGTTCCCGTAGTTACATATCCATATGCAAAATGCACTGCTTGCATAACTGAATTATTCACTTTAAAAATTACACCTTAAAATAAAATACAGGGTGGTGTCTGGTCAGTCTGTGTCTGCAAACCAGACAGTTAATTCTTCCTTTTTTTTACCTCCACTTTTTTCATAGTTCCCATGTAGCTGAAGATGCTGAAAACACATTCCTATTGCATTGCATCTGGAAGTAATCATACTTTGATCATTTACACCCAAACAGAAATGATGAATTTGTTGGTGCTGCCATTTCTTATTTTATTAATTCTTCAGAGTGGTATTTTTATAATCTGATTATTGTCATGTGTATTAAATGACTAAAAATAATTCTTTAAAAAAATTTAAAATTATCATTGCAGTATATAAAAGAAATCAGAAAATTGTAAGTAATTCTCATTGTTTAACATACAGAATTTGACTAATGTTTTAAAGCTTTTCTTGCCATCTATTTTCTTGCCCATGTGCAATTTCAGGGAGGTTTGTTTTGCTAGCCTCTTCAATTGTTTTTCTGCATCATAAATCCCTTCTTGCAGGTCATTTTTAAAGTTTGTGAGAAATTTTAATCAAAGGATTTTTTTTTGTCTTTCCTTTTGCTGATTTATAATTCAGTCTGTGAGAGTTACAGAAACATATATATGTATGAGATTGATTAATACTTTGCAATGTTTTGAAGGTATGTCATATATATCCTTTTGTTTATTTTTTTTACTGTCTGGGATCTAATTAAAAAGAATACATTTTAGTGCATTTTCCTGCCTGCCATCCTTTGGGTTTTTTTGGTGTATAGCCTGATGATGCAGCTCTTCTGCTTAGCTTTGACATAGAGATTAGACTTCCATGGCAACCATATATCTCATTATGGAAACTAAATACACAAACATGTTTCTTTGTTTTTCTAAACAGACATGTAAAAAGAGTTCACATATAGTGCTTTTCCTCCCTCTATGTGTGACAGCTTTTGTTGTATCTGAGTAATTATCCGGGATAAGATTCTTCCACGATGTGCATATTGTAGCTGCGCTTGCTTGCAGAAGGCTTTGCTCTTTATATTGTAGTCTTGTAGTAACGTGCATGAAGCAAGGCAGGTGTGTGTACTGCAAATCAAAAATGTGTTATTTGGCTGCAGATTAAGGTGTTATTTCAGATTTAGTTTGTTTCTCAGGAAGTTTCATCCTTTGGGTTTAGAATAACCCTTCATTCTGCCTTTGTAACTGACTGTGCTTTGCATACAAATTCAGGGGTGAGGTAAGCAGGATTTCTAGAGCTGCTACACTCTGCCCAACAGTATCCAAATTCTTGCTGATAGCCTTCTGAGACACATAACCTACTGTATAAACTGGTACCCAAGTGTGCAGTTGGGGTGAGCTGATGGTGGGGGGTGAGCCTGATGCAGTGTTGTGCTGCAAACAAAAAGGGGAATGTCCTTTTCTCCCTGCTCCCTCATGCTTCTGCCCACCTCTTCCAGGTGTTAAGTTTTGCAATCTCAGACAATCCGTGGCCCCCTCTGTGACTTCTTCAGCTTGCTTAGCCTGAGAGAAAACCAGCTAAGAGGAGAGTCTACTTGTGATAGTATACTTAATCTGACATCTGAAATTCAAAGTTACAATTAGTTTTAAAAAAAACACAGTTACTTAGCTTTCTGTCTTTGACTGTATTCTATACTGACATCTCTGTTCCACTGTTAACCCTGTAATATGACATCAGCACTCAGGCATACCTTTGGGTGTGCTTTCTTGCTTGTCAGATATACCTTGCTTGCAGGGTTTTGACAAGCATTAATCACTCTATTTAGTTACTTCTTTGGGTAGCATAGCTTTCATCCAGAATAATTTTCTAAACAAAATCAGCAGTAATTAAAAGAATTTCTGTCTTCACTTGTTAGTTCAATTTGAGTACTAATCCTCTGATATTATTTTGTGTTTTTCAGCAGCTGTTTACCCATGCTGTGTTCATGTTTTCACAGGCAACCGTTTGGCACCTCACCAGATGATCTCTTGTGTAATCATCCTTCATCAGAGTCACCAAGTGATGAGGGTGCTCTCCTGGATCAGCTTTACATGGCATTAAGGAATTTTGATGGTTTAGAAGAAATTGACAGGGCTCTGGGAATACCAGAACTAGTGAGCCAGGTATACTGGACATGACATTTTGCATGTATTAGTTGCTTTTAAAAGATATGCTGTCCAAACAGAGTTGAAAAATGGGATTGTAAAACACTACTTGCAAGCTTGGATGAAGTTACATCTTTTGGTGGAAGTCCATATAATGTTTCAGTGTCACCTGAAAAGTTTTCTTAAGCCCTAGGTTTAGTCTTCCTTCCTCTCCCTTGCCACACTCACCTAGATCTTCTTCTTCTGACCTGCTTTATGCAACTAAACTGACTGAAACAAAAAAAAAAAAAGGGGGGGGGGGGGGGTGTGTCAGAAGTTCACCTGTAGGGGAGACAGCTAAGATCACAGCCAGCAACAGAGTGCAGCAAAGAGGAAACTAAAAATATGAAGACCTAGGAGCAGGATCCAGACTTCTGTATGATAGGAGTAATCTTTTGTATTAGAAAACCTGTAATGTTTCATTTCACCCATACTTTTTCCCTTAGGTGATTAATGGGTGTTAAGGGATGAGTTTCATTTGAAGCAGCTGATTTCATTCCAAACACTTGAGTTGTAATTTTATTTTTTTTATTTAATTGTGAGCATGCTTCCGAAACTTAGTAGCACGAAATTGTTCTATGCTATTTGATCCATTTTCTACCACAGTTAGTTTTGTTGGCTTCCACTTAGTTCTTGTCCATTTAAGTCTTCTGTGGTGCAAAAAATGTTGTAAAAATAAAACTATTTGGGAGAAAAGTTAGTTCCTGATGTTTCTAGCATAAGAATTGTATTTTCAAAATCAGCTGTACATGTTTATACGATGATTTAATATTCTCAGAGGAGCCTCGAATACCCATTTCATTTCCAAGCACTCATCAACACCCTGAGCATAACTTCTGAACTACCTCTGCATTTTAGATATGAAATAGGACCAATGAAATTCTGCTTTAAACATGAGAAAGTTATCTCCAAGCCTATTTGGTACAACACAGAACTCAGTGAGGTGTTAAGCTGGAGATATAATTTATTGGTGAACTTCAATTTTGTGGTGTGAAACTTTCATGCAGTATTACATAGGTTTTGGAATACCACCACCAAAAAAATATGAACAATGGTTTATTTCAAACTAAATGGTAAATATGTTTCTATTTAATATCTCAGTAGAAACAGTTGAAGAATTTTGCAGATAAGAGAACTGTCTCATTTTAAAACATATTTTTTAAAATAGCCTTGAACATTTTATAGCAGCTTAAAGACTTTCTTTCATGAGGGCACTGAAATTGCGATTAACTTCATTTTCAAGGTCAGTGTGGAATAAGCTGTAAAATTATTCTGGCTAGAGCAAATATTAAGAGCATATCTAGACAGGAGTTTAGAATTGTGTTAGCTTATTTATGCTAATGGATAATCAGTTAGTGCAAAAGTGCCCTGAAAGAATTAGGCACTCTGTTCACATTAGCTTCTGTAATAGTTTCAGGCATCTTTATTTGAAGTCATTATTTTGTTTAAGGATACTGATAAAAATCTACTTATTAATTTGGAATGTCTTTGAATTTCTCAGATTCAATGGCAAAAATATGCTGGCATCACTTCATTCACAGATTTTGATCTAGCATTTGTCATTTCAGGATTTTATTCATTAGAAGAGTGATAAAATGGTTGTAGGAACATGAGAGAGACTGTGGGTCTTTGTTTTAAAAAAAAAAAAAAAAAACAAAAGAGAGAGAAGGAATTTGTCCCCATGAATATGTTTTGCTGCTCAAAAATACAGTACTGTTTATTTTTACATTTTATATTGAGGTAAAGAAAACCTATGTAATTTTCTGTTTAAAAACATTCACACCCTAGAAGGTTGTTTTTGCAGGCTGTCTGTATTAGTCTTCTGTAATCCTCTGAAAAGCTGCATCCCACCAACTGTTTTATTGTTCCCATATTCCTGCAGAGCCAAGCTGTCGACCCGGAGACCTTCCCCAGCCAGGAGTCCAGCATCCTGATGGAGCAGAAGGCGCCGGTGTTCTCGCAGCAGTACGCGGCGCAGGCTCAGATGGCGCAGGGCAGCTACGCGCCCATGCAGGACCCGAGTTTCCACGCCATGGGGCAGCGCCCGGGATACACCGCCCTGCGCATGCAGCCCCGGCCCGGGCTCCGGCCCGCCGGCATCGTGCAGAACCAGCCCAACCAGCTGCGCCTCCAGCTGCAGCACAGGCTCCAGGCACAGCAGGTACAGCCCCTTCTCGGACCCGGCGCCACCCTGGCGAGGCACCTCTCCTAGGGGGCACTGGCGGTCAGCTTGCTCCAAACAGACCAGATCTTGTTTAATTCCACTTTGAAACTAAAAACACTAGCTATGAGTTTTGACAGGACAGTACTTTGCATATTATTGGTTTTGATGTTTTTTGGCATCTTTACATTATGTAATATCATGCAAGAATATGACTAGTACTTAAGCCTAGGCCTCACTAAGTCTTTGAGCAAGGTTACGTTGGTGCTTTTTGTTACATAAGTCTTTTTCTGTTAGTTGTATCTTGACTCTTCACCAGTCTAACTGCTTTTATTGCTGTTTGTTACAGATATCCTTTTTTTCCCCCTTGGCTTTGGTCTACTTTTGAGGATTGTTTTAAGTTGTTGTTTATTGTTTCATTTTTAAATATATAAGTTCATAGTACTATAAATGAGGTATCAATACTTCTTCTGCTGAAGGAGGAAAGATCATCTCTGCCTTCAAACATCAGGATAAGGTCTAATTTGGAGTAAACCTCAACAGTCCAGTCCCAAACTGAAAAAGGACAGGAACTGTGAAGGGAGCAAGTTTGGTATAAGCAGTTTAATGCCTATGTTATTATTTTTACGGTGTGTTATCTCCTTAAGAAACAGCATACTGTGCATGGTAACAGGACTTGAGGAAAATTAGTCCCTACTTGAACATGTAAAACTAGGTCTGCAGACCAACCAGGGAAGTAGATGTGTGTAACTCTGTATGTAACACCTCTCTTTTTCCCTTTCCTTCTAAAAACGTTTGGGTTTTGGTGTTGGGGTGGTTCGTGTTTTTTTCTTTAGAATCGGCAGCCACTGATAAATCAGATCAGCAGCGTCTCCAATATGAATCTGTCTCTGAGACCTGGAGTGCCAACACAGGTGAGAGAAATAATACTATTTTTTTTTAAAAAATCACTTTCCTTTTTCTTTTTTCCCCTAGTAGTAATGCTATGCAGTAAATACAATTTCAATACAAATAATGTAGTCTGCATGATAGAAAGTATTTTACTGTTTTATTTCTGAGAGTCTTTCCCATATTTACGTGGGATGGATGGTTGTTTAGTAAAGATATGATACAGCTGCATTTTTAACTAAGCTTCTAATTTCCTAAAGTTGTGGGTTTTTCAAAGTACTGCTCTATTTGCAATTACAAATCACTGCAACTTTTTTAAACATTGATATTATTTAATTTAGTGACTCTTGCACTGTTAGAGGCCTTTCCCAGCAGAAGTAATAATAGAATTCTTTTCTCCTGCTTTATATTATTGTTAGTCATGCAGCGGGGGGAAAAAAGCTGGAATCTTCCAGACTGCTAGAGTGGAACCAATGCCTGCATTGGACAGGTTGCGTTCGGAGGGGTTGCTGATGGGTGGCGGTGGCTTTCCCTGCAGGGCCCTATCAACGCACAGATGCTGGCACAGAGGCAGCGGGAGATCCTGAGCCAGCACCTGCGGCAGCGGCAGATGCAGCAGCAGCAGCAGCAGGTGCAGCAGCGGACGCTGATGATGCGAGGGCAAGGCTTGAGTATGACCCCCAGCATGGTGGCCACCGGTGGCATACCGGCAACCATGAGCAACCCGCGGATCCCGCAGGCAAATGCGCAGCAGTTTCCGTTTCCTCCAAACTACGGTACTGATCCCATCCCGTCTCAGTGCATTTTGGCAGACCTTACTCCCCTGTGCTCCCCACAGTGCTGGGTCCAAGCCCCCTCCCACCGGCTCTCTCCTCGCTCCCTGGGAACAGTGCAAAGCATGGAGGTTTGGACCACTTGGGAGTCCTTAAATGAAGTGTAGTACCTTTCCACTTTCCTGGCTCTAGTACCCCTTATTCACCAAGGATTACTCTTTTTTTTTTTTTTTAGCAATAGCAGAAGTGTGATGTGTGTGTTTGTTTAAATATAGATATATACAGATAAAAGTGGGTATGCACACACAGACTCAAATATGTGTGTGTATTTGCTTGATGGATGCTAAATTTTGACTGAATTAAACAAACCAGTATATGTGATAAAAGTGCAAATGAAGAAAAACATGTGAATAGGTATTGATGAACACTGTAAAGTAACCAGAAGCAAAGCTGTATGTAAGTTTTTTAATTTTGTTAGAGATACTGCTTAAATAGCAGACATATTTTTCAAAAAAAGAAAAAAATTATTTATATGTACATTATAATGTAAAATTAACAACTAATTATTGAATTTAAATAATATGAAGCAGTTTTAGATAAGGCATTCCACTCCCTGTCTTTAAAACTGTGTGTAAATGGTAATTAATACCATTTTCTTTGTATGTTTTACAAAGCTGTTAATCACTTTGTTCTGGGGGTGCATAGGGCATTTACCTCCATATGGTCATTGTTATACATCTTCTTTATTTATATCTATTGCATAAGTTATACTATAGTTATATTAAATAATATGTTATGTGAAAGTTCTGCTGTTATAACAAATTATGCCCATCCAATTCTAAATTTGGTCTGTTACCCTTTACGCCAGTTTCTAATACTATTTCATAACAGTACTTTCATTCCATGTATTTATAACTGCTTTATGAAAGTAAGAAGTCATTCTCATTTTCTGATATAGAAAGATACAGACAAGTCACACCAGTGAATATAAGAATAGATTTCATAACACCTGATTCTTACCCCAGGACTGAGAGTGGCTTGTTTATGTTGAGCATGCTATTTATGACAAACAAGACCAAAGTAACTTGTTTTAAAACAAACTTTCTGCACACAGTTGGCATTTTACAGCCTTAATTAGGATTTCTTTGCATCTAGATGATTTTTTGATTTTATAGAATCATAAAATGCTTACACAGAATGGCATTACCTGTTTTTGCAGGGACACAGAAACAGAGATACTGAGGTTTTAGGAGCTTTAATAAAAATGGGGAATTATAGCCTAGCTGTTAAAAGGTGGTGCCATGCAGTCAACAGGCTATACATAATTTTCACCAAAATGGATTTATAGACAAAAGCAATATCTTTTATTTGTTGTTCTGAATGCAGTTGGGGGAGGGGGAGTCACCAGTGATTTTGTTTCGGTCTGCAGAGGGGAGAGACCACTTGTGTGACTGGGACAGGCAGGTAACCAATATGCCTACAAAAAATGATTTTTTTTTAAGGTTATACATACAGTATTAGTTGATGATGTCTTGCTTTAAATCTGAGTCCTACATTAAGACACAAGGTTATAGGTTCCAGGTGATATAAATAGGACCATGTAAAGACATGTCAGCAGGTATGAGCTCTTGGCATGTTTTAGCTCTGAACGTGCAGTGGGTGATTTTCTTCTTTTCTTCTTCAGGTATTAGTCAGCAGCCTGATCCAGGCTTCACAGGGGCCACCACTCCTCAGAGTCCACTGATGTCACCAAGACTGGCTCACAGTCAAAGTCCCATGATTCAGCAGTCTCAGGCTAATCCTGCCTATCAGTCCTCTACGGAGATGAATGGGTGGGCACAAGGGAATATGGGTGGTAACAGGTAAATTAAGAACAAAACCAAAATGAACACACAGAATATTGGGATCATTTATGGTCTACACTTATTTATGGGCTTATTTTATGTAATTGTTTGTTTGTTGTTAACTATCTATCCTAAGAGAGATTTCTTTTCAATTTGACTTGACGAGTTGCTTTAAATTCTGTCTTCGTACAAGGCAAAGTGAGTGCATAGCTAAAAGACCTGCATTCACACGATGCATTGCTTTGTCTGTGGTAACTGAACAAACACTGTGTCCTTAAGAAGCACCTCTGCTGCACAGTGAACTCCAGCCCCTAATGTTTGTGTGGATGCATTTCTTCTGCATATGATTTTCATGTTCTGCTCCCACACTGCTTTCCACATGGCTGGGTCAGGCTGAGCCAGAGCCTATGCATTCTCTGCTGCTCTGGAACTGCAGTGACTGGATTATCACCTCCCACTTTAAATGCTGGAGTGTAACTAGGTTCAGCCCATTAGTGTTTGCACATACTGAGGGTCAGCATATAATTTAATTCCCTGACAGCATTGTAGCATGCCTCATGCATGCAGTCACCTTTTCAGTTGAGGCCCCTGCCCCAGTTGGTATAGCTCTAATAATGAGTCTGTCCAAATCAAATGGGCTTGATGCTGAACACTATGAGTAGGCAGCAGTGAGCGTCCAGATGGCAGTGATCCTTGCTGTTCATTGGAAGATGAAAGGAGCTATCAGGTACAGCCTGTATTGCTTAACACTGGGGTGGACACAGCTGTCTCTAGCACAGTGCTTTTGCTATCCTAAAGTTCTCAGGCTGTCCTTACTGTCCTAGCCCAGTGACAAATCTTTTTCCCACTGATTGACAAAGATTTAATAAACTCAAACCACCACTATTTTATTGATGAGGCTGATCCAAGTAAAGTTCCCCTGAAAGCAGCTGATTTATTTCTTGTCCTCGTCTTTGTCTATGCCCCATCCTCACTGTCTTCCTGAAGCATCTGCAGGAGACATAGCTGCCACTGTTGTGGCTTCTGCCAAAAATGGCGCAAGGGCAGCTCGGTAAGACTAATGGTTGGCTTTGCTAAGCTGCAGCTCTACAGCAAAGACATGTCAAATATGTTTACACAAGCCACTGAGTATTCACAATGATCTGTAGTGTACTGTTTCAGCCATCCAGATAACAACTTAAAAATGGGGTTAGGTGGCCTGAAAAGACATGGAATTGGAAGGAAGAGAATGGTGGGATTTTCTGAGTTTGGTCCTGTGCCCGGAATGCTGCTGCACTCCACCAAGTCTCACAGTGCACAGCAGTCGCTTCCCGGAGTACCCAAGTGCAAGGTTGAGTGTTAACCCTGAAAGATTTCCTCAGCTGTGGGAGCAGTGCTTCACAGAGCAGTGAAAGTCAGACATTGATACAGAGGTGGTTACTGCGTGCCATCTGACACACAGCAGCCCTTCCACAGTCTTTCAGTCTAATGCAGACCCTCTAAACAGACACATTGTCAGTAATAATTCCTCCATTGACTGTTGGATTATGGTTGAAGAGTAGAAAAGACTGATATGTAAACAGTGAATTGCATTTTAGGAAATGTAAAGAATCTCTCAAATTGTTTCCAACATAACAGGGAGGAAGATACTATCCAGAAAGCACTTGACCAAATAAAATGTGGGATGAGCTCTTTCATAGTTACTCCTCCTTAAGTTGTTCAGAAAGGCCTTAAAGGAACACAGAGGATAATGGTCTTAGACTTTGTTGTTTCCTTACAGTGCCACATTTTCAGGATCTGATGCTATTATTTAGTAAATAAATTTTTGCACAATTGCATGTCTATATTTGTGAGCCCACTTGCCATGATTATATGTGCAAATCTGGTATTCATATATGCAAATAGCTTATTTTGCAAAACAGAAAGTTTATTAGACTAGCTCAAATTTCAACTCAATAGGCTTGTCCTGTTCTAACATTGGAGGAAGAAAAAGCTGTTTTCTTTTCCCTTCAAAAATTGCTTTAAAATACAGACAAAGCACATTTAGACAGCTAATTGGCTATAACTGCATGTGCGTAACAGATTTGCCATAGTTTCACATGCAAAGGCATGCATTTTTGTGCACAGACATGAGACCATAAATTTGGAAAATCTGTTCTGTACACATTAATGCAGCTGAAAACTAGTTTTCCCTTTGAAGTTGGAATAAATGACAGTATATAAAAATTCTAGCTTAAGATATATTAAAAGATATTAAAAGAAAGCAGTTTCTTAGTGGCTTCAGCATTCTAAGTCTGACACATTGCTTTTTCCATTCCTTGCTATAGCATGTTTTCACAACAGTCCCCACCACATTTTGGGCAGCAAGCAAGCACCAGCATGTACAACAATAACATGAACATCAGTGTATCCATGGCAACCAACACAAGTGGTATGAACAACATGAACCAGATGACAGGGCAGATCAGCATGACCTCAGCGACCTCTGTGCCTACATCAGGGTTGTCCTCCATGGGTCCTGAGCAGGTGAGAATTTAAGGATGGGAGATGACAGCTAGAGGATTTGCTTTGACTTTCAGTAGTTTTTCAGGTCCACTGCATTGGGCTGTAACTGCTGCAAGCCATTATGTTTCTTTTACTAGTTTACTTGAGAAATTATGATGTTAAAAGGGCATTGATTTTAGCTCTGCACTCAAATAACCAAGGTGAGCAACGAGGTAGAGAGCACTTGTTGCATCTAAATTTCCCATTTTGGCCTAGCACCGCAGTAGCTAACACAGACTCCTAGACTTCATGGAAAGCATGTGCTCATCTAGCTCGGTAGGTAAGTTTCCGTAGCAAAGTTGCAGTTGCTAATTTTTCCAGCAGTGGAGGCTAGGACTGTGAATGGCAGGCAGCTGTTGCCTAGAGTGAAAGATGCTGGCGTGGGCAGGGTGCAGAAGATGCTTCAACTACCACAGTGTTTGTAGTACAAGACAATAAATAGGCAATCAGCTTCAAGAACCATCTGTCTGGCAACTTCACAAGTACAAAATTCACATTTTTTGTAACGTGCATATAAAATAGGTTACTGAATCAATAGGTAAGTAACCTGTTCTTTTCTTCCAAGAGGATGTTTACAGAATCACTCATATTTGAGACTGCTGCTTAGGGTATCTGAAATAAGAAAAATTAACATTTCTGTTTGTTGACCTGTAATTAAACTTGCACAGTACATTAACAAGTATTTGACAAACAAACTGTCTTAATTAATAGGCTTATGTGTTTGTTTCAAAGCTGAACTCTAGCTTGTTCAAAACACAGGCTTGAAATTATGGACTTTCTTAGAAATACTGGGAGGAAAGTACCTCTTGTGTCTTCAGGCAGCATCTCCTGCTATGGCAGACAGTATCATAACCTTTTTTCTGATACCATAACGTTCCAGTTTAAAGCTGATTATATTAATGGGTGGTTAATTAATGTATGTCCTTTTTCTGGCCTAAATTTGATGAGAGTATTTACTTTCAGGTGTTGTACTTTATCTTAAATAGCTCTTTTCTTTTCTTATATTTTATCTGTATAAGGATTCTATCAACATGATTATTTTTTTGGTTTTGTTGGTTTGCGATTGTTGGATTATTTTGTTTTAGATTTGTTTGGACTTTTCTTGTAGACCAGACAATCCACAGTTTTTCAGTCTCTTAGACTTTAAGTTCCCTTTCCTTTTCTGCACCTGTTCTGCTTTGAATCAGTATTTCCTAAGCACCAGAGCCATGTGCATAACACTAGTTCTCCCCCATTTATCTAGGAATACTCTGACAATTATAGCTGCAGATCACATTTGTCTTCTACAGCTGCTACATACTGGTGACCCAAAGTCATTTTGATACTCTCAAATCTGTCACCTTCTCTGATATTCCCAGTTGCTAAGCCCAGTTATAGCAGACTTTTTTTTATTATTGTTAGTTACCGAGTACATTCAGTTGCACACATTTAATGTAGTAAAACAATAGTAAAATTTAAAAAAAGTGTGGGGATTTAAAGATGATGACCCATTCTAATTTCTCAGGATATCCATGCTGTGTAATTTTTCCCAGGAACCTGAATTAAGAAACTGCATTGTAGAAAGAGATCTAGCTTTATTTCAAAGATTTCCATCCAGGCTACTGTTTCCACAGGCACAGCTGTTGTACTGCTTTTCCTTCCTGTTAGACTACAAGATCTTATTTCAAGATAGCATTTATTTAACTTCTAGTAAGCTGAATAGGGTGAAGTTCTTTATTCATCTGAACATTTGTTTTTCAGCCCATCAGTCCCTTTTGTGGATCTACTTTAAACTCCATTATTGTAATCTGCTTCTAGAAGTATGAAAAGAGTAACCAGAGAGAGATTTAACAGTGACTGCACCAAAGCTGTATAGAGTCAACTTCTGCTTGTAGTCCAGTCCATGGATTGCCTTGGTTCTGTTGGTGACAAGGTCACACTGAGGCCCTTATGTTCTTTGTTCACAAATGTATTGCCTCCCTTTTGTCTCCATGAAATCGCATTTCTTAGATGGAGTCTCTTTAATCAAAGTCCCATGGCTGATACTGTAACAGTAACCTGTTTTCCTCCTGATTTGCCACCCCAGCACTTCGTCATGTGCAAGCAAATGTTTTATGCTTCATCTAGGTCAGAGGTGGCCAGCTGACAGCTGAGGGGCCATTTCTGGGCCACGAGACAGTACTTTTTAGTGCTCAGGAATGTTTGCTGTGCTGCTTTACATTTTCTTTCCTGAGAGATATGAGTAGCTAAAAATGTATATTTGAATACTAAAATTGATAAATTGATGCTATTTTTTTTCCTGTTTTCAGAGCACAGTTTTTTATTATTTGACATCTTTATTTAGCAATTTACCTAGACTTTGCTCAACTTTTTCTTGTAACCTGTGGTTTTCAAAATGACTGCATTTTCTGTAATTCTGCTGACTGTTGCCATTTCATTCATTCTTTGGGGTTTCCTTATACTGTCACCTACATTTCTATTTACTTATTCAATGTTATTTTTGGTTCCATAATACATTATTTGATCTTCACTTGCTTTTCTGTTCCTAATCTCAGTGAGTAGCAGTGATTACACTGCAAATGTATTCTGGCTTTTGAACAAACCTCAACACTGTAATTGGATGATTGTGGAAGATGTATTGCCTAGTAGTAAAAAGCTGTGCCTAGATTTATTTACGTGCTGAGAAGCAGGTATATTACCTTTGGTACCAGACAGGTTTGGTTGGCTCTGTCTCCTCTCTCACTGAGGCATAATGCTGTATCATACAGATACATCCAGACCTCAGAAATACTAAGTTTGGTGTTTATCTGCTCACACTTCTGTATCTCCACCTTCTCTTGTTTACTACCTAGACTCCCAGCATCACCAAATAAAAAGGTTATGTCCAAACTGGACTTTTTAGTTATGATATTTAGAGGCTTCTTCATGTATTTGAGGAACCAGCCCTTGTCTCATTACCATCTTCTCTCTGATAACTACATTAAAGTTCTTCAGGCTGTTATTACTAGCTTTTCTTCTAGGAGGCTGCTACCAGGAATGCTGAAGTGCTAGCTGCCAGGTCTGCAGGTTCCTTTTGTCCAAAACAGCTTTTCCAGGCATTGAGAAAGTAAACCTTCCTGGTGATCCACCATTCACACATCTTAGTTTGTCCTTGTCCACATCATCTTGTTTGCACAATGGATTATTGCCGTGGTTTTGCCTGTTACTTACTTTGCATCATGGATCCATGTTACTTACTGAGCTATCAAAGAAGAAGTTTGAAACCTATGCAAGAGAAGAGGCTTTTCACTATATGAAATAAACTGCTATTTAGATGTCCACTCAGAGTAGTTGTTTATTAATCTGCACAGGGCAGTTCTCTTCAGGCCAAAATTATCATGGCATCTAAGAAGAGTTACCTTGATTTTGCTCAGCATACTGGATGAAAGAAGCTCTGGAATGGTAGAAAACTTGTCTTGTTAGACACCTTGTATATAATTCTGCTTTATTAGCAGGAGGCTCTATCAATACACTTAATTGCTGAAGAACTGTGGCACATCTTCAGTCTTGTTTTAGTCAGATTTCATATTTGATAATACCACCTGACCTGTCTTCAAAAAATTATGAAAACCTTCCATTTCTTTGTCCTTCCTCATAATTTTGATTTTTTTATTGCAGTCAGAAAAGTTAATGTGTGAATGTGGGGTGCTTTGTTTTAAGGTCTTCTGACATAAATGTATTCATATAACAAAAGAGTAGATTATTTTATTTTATTTTATTTTATTTTATTTTATTTTATTTTATTTTATTTTATTTTATTTTAT
>VXBX01008995.1:1084152-1116377 GCA_013400415.1 Scytalopus superciliaris
TTATTTATTTTTCTGGTATCTGATACCATATCAGTCAGGATTCTTGCATCATCACTGGCAAAGAGACTTCACTGATGCCTTTGCTACTTTCGTAATACACAGCCTGGAACCACCTTCCTTTCCCATACTATGGGTGTACTAAGTGCCATAAAGACAAATCGTGCAGCCATCTTTTTGTTCCAAAACTGCTGTTGTTTCAGTATGCAATTTATTTATTTCTGCTTTTCATTTTTACCTCCCTTTGTCTACTGAAAAATCAGAGAAGGCATTTGTGCTTATGCATTCTGATGAATGTTGATCAATAGAAAGCACTTTTCAAACATGGATTCTGTTGCTTAGTCAAATGCATGTAGATAAAGCTGCAAAACTGTCTACTTTCTAACTTTCTGAACAAAACAGTGTGGTCCTTTTCCCTTCTGATTTAAATTTTCAAATTCAGGTTTAAAAATCTGCCCACTTGTATTAAGAAGGAGAAAGCATTACTGAGAGGCTTGCATCACTTTTAAACAATCAATTCCTTCAGAGTTCAAATTGCTATGACAAAAGGATTTTCAGCTTTTAACCTTTCCCGTTGAATTGTAGTCTTGTCTCTGGCAGCATTTGAAATTCCTCCTTGAAGTGTTTGCATGTGATTGCATTTAGCTTTGCAATATTTTTCAAAATAAATTAATAGCAAGAGAAAAAACAGGAAAACCTGAAATGAGAAGACTTTGGTGTGGTAAATTCAAGCCAGTCTTCCTCAACAAGGGAAGATAGAGATGGGACTTCATCAATGTTTATAAGTATCTGAAGGGAGGGTGTCAAGAGTATGGAGCCAGAGTCATCTTGGCAGTGCCAAGCAATAGGACAAGAGGCAGTGGGCAAAGACTGATGCACTGCAAGTTCTACCTAAGTATGAGGAAGAACTTTACTGTACGTGTGACCATGCACTGGAACAAGTTTTCTTTCCTTGCCCAGAGAGGTTGTGGAGTCTCCCTCACTGGAGATATTCAAGAACCATGTGGACACAGTCCTGGGCAATGTGCTCTGGGATGACCCCGCTTGGGCAGGAAGGTTGGAACCAGATGACCCACTGTGGTCCCTTCCAACCTCACCCATTCTGTGATTCCCCCCATACTGCACCAGGTTGCTGTAGCTGAAGTGAGGTAGGACACAGGCAGAATCTCCTCTCCTTGGCAACACAAGTCTCCTAAAAGGCAGGTGACATCTTTTTCCTTCCAGCAAAATCTGGAGGGGCATATCTTCACTGTTATTGCATCCATCTACTCTGAGGGAAGTAGCAGAGCAAACCGAATCAACAAAGACCCTGAGGGAAGATGTTTCTTTCCCTGTAAAACTTCTAAGGAAAGCTGTTTCTTTGTAATATTTCCTAACCTTGCTGAAGGGCTCTGGTTTGTATTTTCTACCAGTTCCTTCGTGGTGAGATTAATCCTTTTAATAAGAAAGCAGTGCTGTAAATTTGGCAAACCACTCTTTCCACATAACTAAGCATGAGAGACCCTTTGGTTGTGCAGAAATGCACAGCTTCAATACTTTCCCATGACTGTGTTCAGAAAATTGTGGAGAGTATCCCTTTAGGAAAGCATGCCACTGCACATTTTCCCATTTAATGCTTTCTCCCATTGCTTACAAACAGAAAAGGGTTGTTAAAACTAAGCCAATAGTTTGTATAATTTAGCCTACATGTTATCAGGCTTTGAAACAATTGTGTGGTGGTTTGCAAGCAGCAAAGCCATGTGTTATTGACGTTAGGAAAGTAGTTACATGTTTCTGCTTTCAGAACTTTCATAGGGGGGATGTCCTCTTCAGATAACACTGACCTAATTTATGGAGCCTGCTCTGTAAAACATGCACAAGGGTCATAGTATCAGGAATGAAATCTTTGTTGTTGACTGTGAAGCAGAATAATATGAGTCAAACACATGCTGTGCAAGGAGGGTGCTCGGCTGTACAGGCAATTCCCTGACTTCAGCATTATCTCAGAAGTGGGTGTCAGTATGTACAAGTAGTGTAATGGCTTATAATGCTTCTGTTTAATTCCAAGCTCTCCTCCCAATGTATCTTTTAATTCATTCTCCTTAATATCTTACCAATAGGTTAATGATCCTGCTATGAGGGGAGGCAATCTTTTTCCAAACCAGCTGCCTGGAATGGATATGATAAAGCAGGACGGAGATGCAGCACGGGTAAGAAATGGCATACAGAGGCAACAGAGCTATGAATATGCACACCATGGACACAGGGAGGGAGGGATGAGGGACTGGCGTTGGGCTGAGCAGTGCGGGACAGGGGCCATCTAGTGGTGGGCGGCGCCTCTGCCCCAGCTTTCTGCTGTCAGAGAAAAGGAATTTCAGTAATAGGGGAAATCAGGAAGATTGGTCAGAAAAGTTATCGACATAAATGAAAACGAAGAATGTGAAAGTACTGAGGTGGAAATAGCTGTATGTGTGTTTTATTGTATCTGCCTTTTTTGTATGCATGTGTATTTAAAACTTCTCTTTTCACACCCTCATGGCTCATATAAACATACAAGTGTCTGTCTCCAGGAGTGGGGGATCTGTGCACAGAGTCTCTTCTGCAACTATTTCTTGGTCACTTTGATGATTAATAAAATGGTGTAGTGTATTCTGCTCTAGCAGAAGCTGCCATATACTGAGGTGTTACTACAGAACCCTAGAATGGTTTGGGTTGGAAGGGACCTTAAAGATACCTAGTTCCAACCTGCTGCCATGGCCAGGGACACCCTCCATTAGACCAGGTTGCTCAGAGCCCCATTCAACGTTAAACACTTCCAGGGATGGGGGATCCACAACTTCTCTGGGCAACCTGTTCCCAGTGTCTACCACCCTCACAGTAAAGAATTTTTTCCTAAAATCTAATTTAAACTTACCCTCAGATTAAAACCAGGCCCCCTTGTCCTGTTTCTACATGCCCTTGTGAAAAGTCCTTCTCCAGGTCTCTTGTAGGCCTCTTTAGGTACTGGGAGACTGATAGAAAGTCTCCTACTTAGTGCATCTCCCAGCCACTTAAATTTCATGTGCTAAGAGAAGCCAGACTTTCAGAGAAGAAAACACCAAGTACTGCTGAGGAAAGGGAATAAAGCTGCTGAGGTAGGTTTTAAATAATGGTCAAAGAAAGAACAAAAACAGAGTGGATGTGACAGAAAGGGTACAAGAGAGGATGGAGAGAAGTCACAGTGCAGGTGGAAAGAAATGAGTGGCATGACTTTGGGCAGAGAATCTCTGGGGTGTAAAGTTAAAGTAATGGAATCGGTGCCGTGACAGTGAGATGGACAGTAGCCATGCATGAGAGCAGTTTTATCTCACCTGAAGAAAAGTAGCTTCTTAAAACCTTGAATTATTTTGTAAAGGTACACTGGACCGCACTGAGTGATTTTGCTTTTATTCTATTTATGTACCTCTGACTGTCAATGAAAAGGTAGATGGTTTATATACACACTCTAAATGCCTTTTACTGGACTTTGTAATAAAGATTAAATCGCTACCTTTTTCATGCAACTGAGCTACAAACTACATAACTTTTTTTTAAGAAAGTTGAAGCAGTGCTGTGTAATTAGAAAACTGAGAAGGGAATTCATGTGCAACTTTTGCAGGGCATAATTTTTTTTCAAGTTGCTGGTATAGTGGAAGTGTTATTTAGCATCTTTCTAGAGATCCTGTTTGCTAAATGTCCAACCCAGAAATAAGGACATCTTTGAATTCTTCACTTTTGTTTCACACTTTATCTTCAAAAACCACTAACAGGGTCCTTGAAATGCCTCTCAACAAGTTACAAAGAGGAGTCAAAATTTAGTTTGTCCATATTAGTCAGGGCATGAGGGATGTGAGTGCAGTGTCTCTGTGTTGTCATGAAGAAAAGAGGAGCCAGGATCAGAACTCATTCTGCTACCTATGCCTGGTCACCCCAAATAGCTCCAGCTGCGCCAACTGTGCTGGGAATAGTGGATTTACAAAACATAGGACTTTACTTTCCTGAATTGCAGGATAGTTACTGGCACGGGCTTTATTTGTCAATAAAGATACGTTTCTAGGCCTTGTGAGAATGCAGGGGAAGGTGTGGTAAAGTCCAAAGCATGGTGTAGACAGCTTCCAGAAGGCAGCCTAGTAGAATGCATGGCAGGAGGCTGCAAGCAAAGAGCCACTCTGCTACCAGAGCTATGGGATACAAGTGAAAAGCAACCCCAGGGAAGAAGAAAACGGATTTTGGCTGGATTGACTCTGACCTGACTGACCACAGCACCCCATGGGAGCAGGCATTTGCAAGGGCAGGAAGACAGAGAGGCACAGCTTGCAGCCACTGGAAGAGACAGTCTTAACTGTGAAAACCACATCCTCGAGGGTTTTTTTAAGTAAGAACATACAATATAATCAACTCAGCTGACACCAGTTTGTACTGTATTTGTGTAAAGACATTGCAAGGGTATTAAGTATGAGGTAAAGAGCATCTCTAGGGATCAGTAGCTGAAGCTGTTTTATTTCTTTATTCCCCTTTTTTTATTATGAATCTTGAAAGGAAAAGTGAACCAAGGCACTTGTTTTCTTTGAGAGTGATGCAGCAGTAACACATAAAGATTGTGCATATGAGACTTCTCTTAAACCCTATTGCCATGCCTTTAGTTGGAATTTACAAGAGGGAGATGATCTTGAGTTGTTCTACTATCCATGATAATTGGAATGAATTAAGAACCTAAGAACGCAATGTAATTAAACCCCTACTGATATCACTGGAATTAAATTGCAGGTCAGTTGTATCTGTGTACACAAATGATAGTTTAACTTTATAAATTCCAATTAAATTTCAGGTTTAAAATACACCATCAATGTATCGTTGGCAGTGGATTTTGCACTGCAGCATCTCAGATCTCACTGACCTGTCGATCTTCACCATCCGAGCAGAAAGAATTCATTTGTTTTTTCCCCATTTCTCTTTTTTTCAGAAATATTGCTGACCCTGAGGGTGGTTTGTTTGCTCCTTTCTTCAGCTGACTGGGCTTATGGCCCCAAATCCTTACCAGTTTGAAGAGCTGCGTCTGTTTGTCGTGTCCCAGCTGAGCTGCCAGCACTGGCGGCAGCTGCCTGCTGCCGACAGGACTCAGCCCTGCCTTCCCAAGGGGAGCCAGGTGGTCATTGCCGAAGAGCAGCCTCTTCTTTGACAGTCTGAAGCTAGCATACAGACAGTTGCTCAGTCTGTTCACTGCATTCACCTTAGTGCAACTTAGATCTCTCCTGCAAAGTAAATGTTGACAGGCAATTTTCATAAACCATGTCAGATTGAATGTATTTAAATGTATGTATTTAAGGAAAAAACAACCATGCTCTTGTTCTGTTTCTGTTTAGTTCTAGACCTTGGGGTTTTTTTGCTTTGTTTTCCCTGGCTTACTGAGTCTGGTGCAAAGGATTCAGTTCTGTCTGAAAACTGGTGTTTTGGACTAAGGCCTGCATTTTGGGGCGGAGAGGAGGCATGGAAGAGGGCGTAGAAGCAACGTCTGGTACATATAGAGACCTCCAACGAGCGCGTTCCACTGACAGCAAGTCAGAGAAGATCAACTGATGCAGAAAACTATACAGACCAATTTTGAATGGGGTTAAAGTTGTAAAACAGATGAAAATTACCCTGTGAGAGGGCTGTTTATAAAGGGGCGTTTTGGCTGGGTTTTGTGGTAGTGTTTATAATGCAAATCATGAATCCAAACATACAAGTTGGTTACATTCTCATTTAATTAAATTCGTAACAATCATCATATCCTGATTATTTTTTTTTAACTTGGCTCTCCTGACCTCTGTCATCTTCCTCTTCTTTCTAATAGAATAAAAGAACAGGTTACTCCTGAACAGCAAGTTCGATGGTAATGCATGTACTGATTATGGTAGTGGCAGAATTGGTGCATAATATCTAAGATACCTGCTTTAAAGCATGATAATTTCTGGTTCCCATCCCCTTAGCTGGGAAGATAACAATTCCTGTAATACCTATAGCAGATATCACTACAGACTTCACCACTATCGTGTGTTTCTGATTATTTTAAAGCAGTGTGAATTACGAGGACGTTTTGTAAGGTACATAAAATCCAGTTTATATGTAAACAAGCAATAATTTAAGTTGAAAACTTAAGTGTTTTACTTGTATAATTTTTGTGAGATATACATGTTGTGAAGTTGATTCCAAATGAGGTACTTCAGTATTAAATTAGATATCTTCTTAGCTGTGTGTGTCTCCTGGAAAAGTGTTTTGTAAAGGATCACAATGCCTTGATTAGACCTAATTTGTAGGCTTGAGACTTCTTATTTTCTAAACCTTGTGATTCTGCTCATAATATCATTTAACTAACCTATATTATATGCAGCCACTGTAGGAACCAATTCTTGATTTTTGTACGTTTATATTCTTTCGTAACAAATCTTAGAAAAACTGTTACTAAGCAGGCCACTGTTAAGGTGTGTTGGTTTTTTTTCTTGCCCACTGTGGTTGGAATAATCTTTTCCTATACTGACATCAGTTTCTGAGGACTTGAAATATTAAGAAATTGATGGGTTTGACCTCTGTTTTCTTTCTGCTGACTCCTAATTGTTGTGGTTTAAGAATGGTACTCCCCAATTCAGTGCTGAGACTCTCCAAACCGCAAGCTGCTCCTACCCCTGCCAGGCGGGCTGGAGAGGAGAATCGGAGGCACAAAAGGTAAAGACCACAGGTTGAGATAAGAACAATTTACTGGAAACAGCAATGAGATAAGAAATTAATAACGACAGCAACAATACTAATGACAGAGGGTGCAAGAAAGAGGCGAACGGTTTACGTTGACCCCTGAACCCCCCAACAATAGACAATACCCGACTGCAAATACCTGACTGCCCCCTCTGACACACTACGCTGACCCAGAAGAGAGCCCTTCTCCCTGGAAGAGACTTCCTGCCCCAGCACTGAGATGAGGTGCTATAGAATAACCTCCAAGTCCTAGCCATGCCCTCTCCTGGCTACTGCAAAGATTAACCCTGCCCTGGCCAGAACCAGGACACTAATCCACAAACTTTCTAACCTGAACGCAATTTTTTTGATGTAATGTAAAATCAATGCATTTTATAATGTCTCATCAGCCTTGCCTTTGGGGAGTGAAAGGTTTGTTCTGTTGCTGTTTAGTTTATTCTAGTATTCAGGTGGGAGTTCAAATAAAATAGCACCTATTTTATGTTAAGGTTGAGAAAAATATGATAAAGGCTGTTTCTGTGTTTTGTCCCTAAGGAGGGCAGTGTCACTGTTCTGGAGAAACATTTTTTCAGCTGTCACTGTTCTGTTACCAAACTCAAACAGAATATTTAGTCAGCTGAACCATCCTCTGATCTGCTGATGGGAAACCAAAGTAATCATCAGCCCTGAGCTACACAGCCTCATTACTACAACATTGGTGTTAACCTTGCATTATATATCTGAAAAAAAATTACGTAAGAAGTGTGTACATTTGAAGAAATTGATTTCATGCACCACAAACTGTAAATGGGTTTTTAAATCATTTTGTTTCTTTTCCATTCTTTTTTGTTCTTAACTGTAACCTCTGCAGATAGATTATTCTTTTTCACAGTGGACAAAATAGTTTAAATTTGTCCCATTTCACAACAGACCTGCAAATGCTTATCTGTAGTGATTATGATACTTCATCATCCATTGCCATTTTGAAAGAGAGGAGATTGTACCTATCACTTTGGCTCCGTTTGGGTTCATTGTGACTTTTATCGTCTTCTAAGTAATGAAAGAGAAAAGTGAGTGAAGGAATCTTCTGATCATATTGATCACTATAGAAACAAAAAAGCCAAATCAATTCCCTTCATTATCAGTATTTTTCATCCTGTATACAGTAAATTTGTTGGAGAAAGTACTTGGATTTTGTTTAACAGAACAATTAATCAGTGTTCTACTTACATTACTAAATGTGAATGGCGCATAATGTGAAAAATAAGCATATATACACGGTCATATGACCTGTTTAAGTGTTCATGTAATGTGGTAAGTTTAAAAAGTGAAGTGAGCTGTTTTGCTACAAGGAATTAATTTGTACTCAATCCTTAAAATATTGTCCCACACTGGTATCCCTTTGGGCCTGTATTAATTAAAAGCAATGTTTTTGCAGTTTATACAATACATTTTTTAATCTTTGTTTAAAAGTGGAATTCATATGGGCTTAACAGATTAAATGGGTGGCACAGCTCCACTTGCAGAACCCAAAGATACACAATCAGTTTTGAAATGCAACTTAAGCCATTAATTGTTGGTGTGAATTTAAAAGTTTTCTAGTATTTGTATGGTAGTATGCTGCCTGAGAGCAAAAGCATTCTCTGCACAAAAGAAAATTTACTGTAGTGGCTTTGATTTTAATTAGAATTTTCTCCCTGGTGTTTCTTTGTAGACTAAAACAAAATCTTTTAAGTTTCTTACTACAGGTAAAAGCTATGTGCAAGAACCTCAAAATGCTAAAATCTAGCATAATGCCTTAGATCTGTTTTTAAGTCTTGTATATTCCTACATAGCTGTCTGATGTATTATATTTGTATAGTGAATTGTGTACAATTTTGGAATAAGTGCATCATCACCTAATCTTTATGTTGTTCAATAGAGATGATGGACACATTACTTCAAACATTTACTGTCATTTAATTTTTTTTCCCTTTATGTCATTTGTGGGTTTTATTTGTACAGTTCATCATGAAGTTGCATCTGAGATGTGTGTATATGAAAAGATTATACAAGGGTAAAATTAAGCAATATATAAACTATGGTTCTTCAGGAGAAAGCTTACAGTGTTTCAGGTTGTGATTTATTTTCAAAATGGAGTTGACTCTGAACATCACTTTGTTCACCTGCATTGATGTTTGTATTTCTAGTGTTAGCAGTTTATGCAAAGGTAGATATATTCAGAGAAATTTTAAATACATTTATGCAAGTTAATATTGCTTTGCTGATGCTATTTGCTTATTTGATGTTAAATAATGCTATTGTAAATAAAGAATTCTGTTGTTATTGCATCATTTAATAAATTTTAATGCCTTCGGGTTTTACATGGCTTTAGAGATTTCAACGTGTTTCTGTTGTGTCTTCATTTGTTCATAGAAGAGTGTAAGATGTAGCACTAAAGCCCTGGAGCAGGGGAGATGGATTGGTAGGTTTTAAAAAGGCAGCAGACTTTATTGAAGGCTTTTTTTATATTCCAGATAGTTGTTACTTGCAAATCCCTTCATCTTTATAGTGCTGTGTTTACTGAAAATGTTTATCTCATGGCTTAATGTGAGAACAGTTCATTATGAATACTTTTTTATATCAGTCAGGATTAAATGGGCGTCTTTCACGATGGGGTCAGCCGAGGCAGACCTCAAATGATGTGAAATAGGGGTGAGTAGAGTTATAGACTTCTTCTCCTTGCTATGCCAAATGGTGAATTTAAGACAGTTGAAAAAGTTTGATTGGTCAATTAAAAAAAAGAAATTAACTACAAGAATTGGTTATCAGAATGATCTTATGCTGTCGCTGGGAAATGGATGAGACAGAAAAGCTGTTTATATTAAAAATTTTTAGAAGCTAAAGTTATTTTAAAGACCTAAGTACTGGTAACCTTTCACCATTGCTGCCAAAACAAAGCTTATCCTGCAGTTCTCTTGACTTCAGCAAAATTATGATCGTACTTGGATATGAGCAAAATAACATCACATTAACGAAAGCAGAGGACATTTCTTCCCAGTGTGATGTCAGAAGCAAGTAGAGAAAACATGTAGTAAGAGGTAAAATGTTTCCAATTGGAACTTGCCTTTAGACATGATTATAATATTAAAAGGAAGATATAATAGTTTTAACTAAGACTCCTGGCATCAAAATATGATTAGCTAATAGTGACCTCTGATGTAACTGACTTTATGCAAGAGAAATGCTGCCTTTTACTTTTTGGCTCAGGCTCTTTTTGACAGAGCAGTGCACGTGCCATATGGACAAATTCTTCTAACCTGACATAACAAAAGAGACAAAAAGTGACACTGCCTTTTCACAGTAAACCATACATTGAGTCTTCCAGGCTAAACTTTTCACAGGGACGGAACAGGTGCCTGGAGGTTTTGAATTATTCCTCAGCTTGTTTGTCACTGCTTATGGTTCTCATTGTGTTGTTCCCAGTATAAAAGGAGGGCTGCGCATCACACTGTGCTTGGGCTCAGGTCATGACAAGGGAATAGAGCACCAGGGGTGTCTGCCCTCTGCCTTGATTCTTGGACTGTGGAGACAGAGATGCCAAGTACCTGAGGGCCTCTTGACCAAACTCACACCCTATCCCCTGACATAGTAATCATGGTGAAACCTTCATGATAAATTAGTTCTTGTACTGAAGAAAGTGGAATCGAGACCAGCCTTGAGTGGTTCTGTTGGCCTTGTGCATGTAATGGGTGTACATGACTTGTGTCATCTTACCTTTTTGAAATCCCTGCTGGGACTTCAGCTGAGGGTTGTCTGTAGGCTCCAGCAGTATGTGGGGGCTGCTGAATCCCAGCTTTTAATGCAGGTCAGTCAAGTCCCACTAAAAGTTCCTACTCATTTACTGGCCAAAAGAGAGAACAATCACAAACTGAAGTTCTTAGGAGAGGTAGGTCAGGAAAGGTCCAAGTTGGAATTACAGTGTGAATGAACCTGTATGAATGGTGATCCTTCAGAGCTGGACACTGATGTCTGCACCACTTCAGGACAGGCCCTTGGGATATCTCTCAGCTGCAAAAGAAACCATACCAGCAGTTAACAACTCAGGTGGTGTGATGGACCCCATTAATCCTTCCCTGATTAGATTCCAGTCTGAGCAATCTGCCAGTTGTACATTGAAGTATGACCAGAATGTCATGGAGGGACAAGTGTGTGAGTGCTTGTTTGGTACATCCAGTTGCATCAGCCAGCAAATAAAGGACCTGTAATGCAGGTGTGAGGGCTGGGATGTGGGCAGGGGTACTGGGCAAGCAGAAGGGCTGTGCCCATATCCAGGGCATCCATGAACCTGTGTGTGCTTGTGAACCTAGAGAGGAGGGCAGGGTGTGCTTTCACCTCTGAGCATAAACCTCTACTAGTTAGCAAAGAGGTGGGGATTCAACTGTGTTTATTATGTCTTATGTGGGTAACACGAGTGACTGCTGTTGAGGGCAGCGCCTTGTCCTTGTCAGACTGTGTGATTGAACAAGTCAGTGTCCTCTCTGTATCTGTGTGTCTCTGGCATCTTTGCTGAGCTTCACTTCTGGGTAGCAAAGACTGGAGAAACTGATAGACCCCCCCCATTCAGATGCTGGGGAGGCAAATCATAGAATCAGAGTATGCTGACTTGGAAGGGGCCCATCAGGATCATCAGCTCCAACTCCTGGCACTGCCCAAGAATCACACCATGTGCTTGAGAGCATTGTCTAAACATTTCTTGAACTCTTTCAGTCTTGGTTCTGTGATCACTTCCCTGGGGAGCCTGTTCCAGTGCTCAACCACCCCTTGACTGAAAAACCTTTTCTTGATATCTAACCTAAAGCTCTCCTGACTCAGTTTCATGTCATTTCCTCAAGTCCTGTCACTGATTACAAGAATGAAGAGATCAGTACCTGCCTCTCCCTTTCCCTTCATGAGGATGTTGAAGACTGCAATTTCTCCCCTCGGTCTCCTCTACTCCAGGCTGAACAAGTGAAGACTCCTCATCCACTCCTCATAAAGCTTCCCCTCAAGGCCCTTCACGCTCATGGCCCTCCTTTAGACACTCCCTAATAGCTTAATGTCTTTTTCATATTGTGGTGCCCAAAATGCACACAATATTCCAGCTGAGGCCACCCCCGTGCAGAGCAGAGCAGGACAATCTCCTCCCTCGACTGGCTGGCAATGCTGTGCCTGATGCCCCCCAGGACACAGTTGGCCCTCCTGGCTGCCAGGGCACTGCTGACTCACATTCAGCCTGCCATCGACCAGGACTCCCAGTCTCTTTCTGCAGCACTGCTTTCCAGTTTCTCATTCCCTAGTCTATACACACAACCAGGGTTACCCCATCCCAGGTGCAGTCTCACACTTGCCCTTGTTAAACTTCATATGGCTGGTGATTGCCTAGTCCTTTAACGTGTCGAGGTCCCTCTGCAGGGCCTCCCTGCCTTTGAGGGAGTCAACAGCTCCTCCTAATTTAGTGTCATCAGCAAACTTGCATAGTATTCCTTCAAGTCCTGTGTTCAAGTCATTAATGAAGATGTTGAAGAGCACAGGACCAAGGATGGAGCCCTTCAGAATCCCACTAGTGACTGGATGCCAGCCTGATGTTACCCCACTTACTGTAACTCTTTGCCCAATCTGTGACCCAGTTGCTCACCCATCATGTAANTCTCACACTTGCCCTTGTTAAACTTCATATGGCTGGTGATTGCCTAGTCCTTTAACGTGTCGAGGTCCCTCTGCAGGGCCTCCCTGCCTTTGAGGGAGTCAACAGCTCCTCCTAATTTAGTGTCATCAGCAAACTTGCATAGTATTCCTTCAAGTCCTGTGTTCAAGTCATTAATGAAGATGTTGAAGAGCACAGGACCAAGGATGGAGCCCTTCAGAATCCCACTAGTGACTGGATGCCAGCCTGATGTTACCCCACTTACTGTAACTCTTTGCCCAATCTGTGACCCAGTTGCTCACCCATCATGTAACACAGTTATTCAGCTGCATGCTGAACATTTTGTCCAGAAGGCTACTATGATAAACAGTATCAAAAGCTTTGCTCAAGTCCCAAAGGATTACATCTACTGGCTTCGCTAGATTAAATAGATGGGTTACCCTGTTCTGGAATGAAATCAGCGAAGCTGCTCCAAATTCTACAGTGTGCCCTGGAATTTCTCCCTAGATGTTCCTGAGAAGATAGTGCAGGAGAGGTGGGAAAACTCTTCTATTGCTTGAAAAATGTCTCTCCCATCCAAGTTTCAGGCTATACTTCACTTTATCATTTCACACTACAACTACTCAAAATGCTGGAAGGATTCAGAGACATCTTGATTGAAGTAATTTACTCAGCTCCCTGCAAACTATGGGCAAAGTTTCTTTGAGAGATGAGAACAACAGATATTCCTGCCCTTGCTCATGTGCCCACTCAGTGGGCTGTCCCAGCAAATGGAGAAGGATTGCATCTCTGTGACAGGATTAGTTTGCTGCAAATTTCAGATTGACTTCCCCAATTTTTCCTCATGCATGTATTTTCAGTTAACTGTCTATTCTCAGTGTATTTGAAATGGAGTGAGAGCAATGGATTTCTTTAGTGAAGTCACAGAGCTAATGGTAACATCATTAACATGCTGCTGCACCTAAAGATACAACTAATACTGGAAAAGGTAAGTTGAAGCACTGTGTTTTCCCCTTTTTTTCATAGTCCATGAGCAAAGTCAGTCGCCCTTCTGCTCCCTGTCCTCTCCTATAGCCTCAGCAATAAACCATTTCTGCTCTGACTTGACCTAAATTGCAATTCAGGTTGTTTCCATGACAGCATCTGATGCCATCGCTGGGACTCCCATGTCCATGCTGCAGCTGGTTGCCAGGGTAAGTGCTGAGGCACAGGGAGCCCACACGTGGGAAGCTGGGCATCAGGATCTGCTGTGGTCTTTGGAGGATCAAGAGTCTGCTTGGAGGTGTAACCTGTGTGTTTGGGAACGTGCAGGAGGCAGACCACTTTAAGCCTCGGGTAAGGGAGATGTAGAGTGGGCATAAAAGCGGTGATGAAAAGCTTGTGTCTGAACTGAGAGGAGGATAGGAGGGCTTGAAATGCAATTTTTTGGATCAAGACATCTGGATCAATCCAAGGAGACAACACTTAGGCCATTTAGGTAAATGAATGCTATGCAAACAGCCTGCAGGGATGTCCCTTGGTGCTGTCTTTAATATGCATTCCCACATCAGTGCGGAGAAGGAATACACTCTAAAACTCTGCAGCAGGGAAGGAAGGCTAATAGACTTGTTACTTTGTAACAAGACATAAAATCAGAGAGGGGATCCACAGGGCTGGGGCTGTCCACAGGGCTGACCAGACAACTGGGGGTGCCTCTGAAGGGCCGCGCTTCTGCCTCCCCCACATCTGTCCCCAAGGCTGGGACTTTTTTAATGCAATAAATGCCTTTAACCTCTTAGGGGATGTTAAAGCCTCCGAAGATTTATCTGCAATATATTGACAAGAGTACCTCAAGCCCTTATCCTCTCCTAGGCTCTGTGTCATCAGGCTTCTAGAAAAAGAAAACATTTTATTTCTGGGCATGTCCACAATTAACTAACGATGCGAATTTAAAAATTTCATGTTACATTTGTCTTAATTTCTTCTGAATCTCCAATGTGACCATATGTCCTCCACAAGTCCCTTTCCCTCTTTCTGTACTGTGATACCTGGACACAGCCTAGTAAAAAGATTCCGGATTATCTGGCAACACTTTAATTCTAAATGTAACTCAAACTTTTCTGTGCAATTAGAGCGCAAAGGTTTATTCCCGGAAATGAGTTTAATGCTGGTACTACTTTTATGCTACTGATGCATCAATAAAGCCAGGTTAAACTGTTTCCTAAAGCACAACATCAGTTCTGTCTTACAAATAACAGAGGTTTGGAACAACACAAAGAAAACTTAATAAAAAAAATTTAAATAAAAGACAACAACAAAAAAATCAGCCTATTTAAGCTATGGAACTATCTCAAGCAAGTTTCAGAAAGCTGCATTCCTACCTTCTTCCTAAGACTCCTTGTGCCTACTAGTTTCCCTGGCATATTCAGTACTTTTGTCTTGCAAACAGAGGTTAGGATGGAGAATGAGGTTGTAGGTAGAAGAATTAGCCCAATACATTTAATGCAAAGTATATAAATGTTCCTACTCAAGGCTGGGGACAGAGATGTGCTGGGCTGGCTATGGGAGGGGTCTTGGAAGCAGAGGGATCCTGGATGAGTTTTGGGCCTCTCTCAATAGTGTTGTGTGCTTGTGTTTGCTGTCTTAGTGTTTATGTCCTGAATGAACAAAAGTAAGGGGAGGTTGCACATCAAAGTTTTGGTAGGTAGGAATTACAGTACCTGAGGGAGTGTGGACTGAACTAGCTCATTCCCCCGTAGCAGCCAGTGATTCTTTCTCAAACTCTGTTTCCAGAGCGCTTCACTCAGACCAGACAAGAAATAAGGTTTGAAAGGATGGCTTCACCTCTGGTCAAGTGCAGACAGTGGCTATGTCTGGAGCCATGGTTTCTCTGTCTGAGGCTGCTTTAAGTGCTTCCTAGTGCATCCCTTCTTTGGGATGAAGACAGTGTTTTACACAGGATCACATGGAGCTATATTAATAAACTTTTGTAACACACCACCTATAACCACTGAAATGGCATTTAAACCTCCAGCTGGGTCTGTGTGCACTTTGGCTCCTGCTAAGCTGTGCCCCACGAAGCCCCCTATGGTGCCTTTCTCTGAGAGAGACCCTTGGGAGCAAGTACCCACACTCTCTGCAGTGCCCCAGAGCCCACCCTGTCCCTTCCCTCCACACCTGCGTGTGCAGTGTCACCCAGGCTGGAATGAGCTACTCAAGAGGGAGCTCTGCAGTAACCCATCCTGTATGGCATTTTGTCCTGAACTAAAGGTTTCTCCATCTCTCTTGCACCAGCAGGGCCGACATCCTGCAATGACACAGGGCATACCAGGACCCCTGGGATTCTGCAGGCCCCTTTAAGTACATTTTTCATGGCAATTGTGCCCTGTAGCCACGCGGAAGGAAGGCAGGAGGCTAGGGCCAGATGCCTTTCCCTGGTTCCATTCTGGGCAGGTCCTAGAGCCATGAAAACCTGACCACGAGCCCAGTGTTCTGCTAAGCACCTAACAGGCAGACACAAGCTAGAGTAAAAGCACCTCAGCAGTGTCTGTGAAAGCTACAGAGACTGAGACTGTACTGCTGCTGCTGCGTGTTCTGGTCATCGGAGTTTCAGAGGTGTTTTTTGCCTTTCCATATCCAAACGTCACACCTGCAACCCCTGAGACACTGTGTGGGGGCCGTGGGTCCTGCCCTGCAGGCCCCTCGCCTCCGTTCGCAGGTGGCCATCCGCTGGGAGCATCAGTCCCGCACCGCGGCCTCCCGCTCTGCGGGGAGGCTGAGCCCCCCGGGCTGCCACCGGGCACCCCTCCAGGCCCAGAGAGGCGGAAGGCGGTAGGTAAGGTGGGGCTGGAAGGCCGGACTCCCACTCCCACAACGTCCCTTCACCACCCCCTCCTACCCCGACGTGAGTGGGGCGGCCCGTCCCCTCCATGAGTAGCCGCGGCTCCGCCCCGGGGTAGGGGCACCCCCGCCCGCCCCCAGGGTTGTNTTCCTCCCTCCCGCCCAGTACTTCGAGGCGGCCCCCGACTTCTTTCAGCCCCTGAAACCCCTGGGCGTGCTGGTCCCGTCCTCCCCGCCTCTGGCCCCCTTCACCTTCAGCAGGGTCCCCTCTTTCCTGAGCCAGCCGCCTCCCCTGCCCGCCGAGCCTTTCCCCAGCTTGTCCTTGCCCCTCTACACCAAGCTGCCGGCCCCCTTGCCTCCCAGCGAGGGCTCGGCCCACGGGACGGGGCCCTTGGGGTCGCCCCCGCCACCGTACCCGAGCCCCCCGCGCAGGGCTGCCCAGGGACCGGCGGGGCAGAGCTACAGGTACCACTTCACCGAAGAGGAGCTCAATGCGGTGCTGTACGGGGCGCTCCGGAGCACCCAGCCGACCGGGAGCCTCCACGCCATCTCGGGGCTCCGGCTGTCCCCCGCCAGCTCGGGTAAGGGGATCTTCGACGGCGGCGGGAGGGTCACAGGTTGCCACCGGGCGGCCGGTCCCTCCTCGCAGCCGGGTATGCGGTGGGGTTCGGGGACGGGCCCCAAAGGGGGGGTGCAGGCTATCCCGCGGCACCCAGGCTCAAGGGGCACTGCCGGGGTCACGTTAGACTTCCTTTCCCCGTGGTGTTCTTGCGTTATGAGCCCACACCTTGAAAAAAACCGGGGAGTGATTCGGGCTGTGGCCTCTGTCGGGGAGGCAGGACCCGCTCCTTCAGGGCCGGTGCTGGGCTGAAGAAGGGATCCCTCTTCTGCAGGCGCTGCGGACTCCTCGGCCCCGCTGCTCGACCAGGACGCGCTGCAGCTACCCGAAGGTAGGGCCCGGGACCGCCCGCGCCCCGCGCCGCTCCCGCCCGCGCCGCACTCAGCAGCCCCCTGTCCTCCGCAGGGCTCTCGGTGCTGCGGGTGGCCTGTGGGGACGTCTCTCAGCTCGGAGTCTTCTGCACGGACCCCATCCCCAAAGGAGTCCGCTTCGGCCCTTTCCAAGGCAAAGTGGTCAACACCAGCGAGATCAAGACTTACGACGACAACTCGCTGATGTGGGAGGTAGCGGAAGCACAGCTGGGCTCACCCCGCACCCGCAACGCGGGCCTGGGGCGAGGCTTTCGACCGCCCCTCTCCCGTAGCCTGCAAGAGGGGCTCGGACCAGTGTGGGTGGTGGGACTGGTCCGAGCGGGACGTGTGCGGGAAGGGTCGGTCAAATCTGATCCTCTTCTCTCTCTGCCTTGCAGATCTTTGAATACGGTCACTTGAGTCACTTCATAGACGGGAAGGGCGCCGCTGGCAACTGGATGTCCCTGGTGAACTGTGCCAGGTTCCCCGAGGAGCAGAATTTGACGGCTATCCAATGCCAGGGAGAAATCTTCTACGAGACCTGCAAGGAAATCTTCCCTAAGCAGGAACTGCTGGTGTGGTACGGCGACTGCTACGTGCAGTTCCTGGGCATCCCCATCAGCTTGAAGGCCATGTCGGAAGGAAAGAACCCTCCGCAGCACCCCGAAGGTGAGCCTGCCAACGACCCCTCGAGAGACACTGCCCCTTATTCCCACGGACGTGTAGCTGGCCGGGAATAGATTCGCACGAAGGGAGGTAAANTCACCTTTTTTCCAGCTGTGTTTTATTTTAAAAACTTCCCAGACCCTGCCGCGAGGGTGCTCGAGGTGGCGGTGGCCCCGCAGCCCTGATCCCCGGCTCTGCCCGCCCTCCCGGGATGCCCCTTCCTGCAGCCTACAGCACCCCGAGGCACCAGCTCCCCCTCGGTGCCGGGGAGCCCGAGGCTGGCACCGAGAGCTGCTGGCAGCGCCGAGCAATAGGCGCCCCTTTCTGCCCCGGCTGCTCGGTGCCTGTTCGCGCTTCCTCGGCGAGTTAACAGCGATTGTAAAACATCTGGTGGTGCGGGGCCGAGCTTGCCTGCGCCCCGCAGCGCCGTTGTTCGGGGGTCCCGTTTTGGGGAAAGGACGGGCCTTTCGGGGTCATTCCTTTTTTGGTCGTTTCATCCTACTGTGATATTTTACATGCAATTAATGCTCTCAGTAAATGGGGCTGGCTGAAGTCGTTCCGATCCCACGGTGCGCCGGTATTGGTTGCAAAAGAAATTGCAAAGAAATGTACTTACTCCGGGGCGGTGGGGTAGGATACTTCTGTTTGTAATTTACTGAAAAGTATGACGTTCTTAAAAGCAAAACCTATGGAGAAAACAGATTTGTGCCAATGCGGGAAGATTTGGAGTGGGGGGGATGTGACGGGTAGGTGCAGCAGAAAGGGAGAGAAGAAAATTGGCATGGAAATTTTTGTACCTGTTCTCCGGAAGTGTTTAATTCAGACTGATGCGAAATTGTTCATTTCATCTTAAGTCAAAGATACTTTTATTAAAGACAGAAAAGGATGTGTAAACATCTTAATATTGTCTGGTGTTCTAAATTCAACTGTCGAGAACGGTTTGAAATACAAAAGAAAACCAAATAAACGCGTTATTTTGTTCGATAGTTAATTGAAAACGCTAGAAAAGGCGTGCAAAATTCTTTTCTTTTGGGGATGGGAGGTGAAATTTACTGACAGTGCTTGATAAGAAATAGCTCGCAAAGGTTCCCTGTGGGGAGACGCTTTTATGGGGGACTCTGCATTGGTTTTTCACATGCTCTCTCACTGTTTATGAAGATTCAAGGATGAAATACTGTCTTTACTAAAGTCAGGAGTTAAACCCAATAATTTTAGCAAGCTGTGGGCTCTAGTTTGTTCCCCTCCGTTAGAAGGGAGCCGTGCGAACGCTTAGAACATGATTTTGTTAATGTATTAGACGTGTATTTTGTTAGTGATATTGCCACCACCCGTTTACCGGTATCACCTTCCCGGAGACTTAAAAATTCCCCGTCGGGTCCCAGCTCTGACAAGGATGCAGATTTGAACAGTCCCTTTTGCTGGGGTGTAACGGAGAGGTGGCACTTTCCCTTCTGCTGTACAGAAGCCGGGGAGAGCTTCAAGTGTGAGCGCTGCGGCAAGGTTTTTGCCTACAAGTATTACCGGGACAAACACCTCAAGTATACTCGCTGCGTGGACCAAGGGGACCGCAAATTTCCTTGTCACCTTTGCGACCGATCCTTCGAAAAAAGAGACAGGCTGAGGATCCATATTCTCCACGTTCACGAAAAGCACAGACCTCACAAGGTGAGCCTGCTCCCGGGTATCTTCTCAGTCACTGGCTTTTCGGGGAGGGGGGGAATAATTAATAAGTCTTTCTTTGTCCCAGGTAAGATGCTGATGATCCGTCCTCTCCACTCTCTCTGGGAGTTCCCTGATGAAACTGCTCTGTGCAGGGAGAGCTTGTCTTGCGAGCAAATTTTAATTGAAGGCATTTAATGGGTTTACATTGGAAAAATAAACCCCACAGTCTCAGTGAGAGTTTAAAAAAGAAACAAAATCTCTCCTGGGCTTTTTCGTATGGGTGTTGCTCCTTTTCTTACACAGTGTGGTGCTAACTTGTGTTTAAAGATGCTTTGCTTGCTCAGGATCAGCAATGATGATGTCTCATGTTTGTTTCCCACACCTCACCCCACTACGGTCTGAAAACTGACCTGCATTTGTTTGGATCTTTTTCTGTTGGACCAAAAAGGAGTAAAAAGTGGAACAGATTTTCAATTGGTGAAAGCAAATCTTTGAGATACTTTACTCATCTCCACCAAATACTTTGCTTTAACATTGGTTTTCTCTAGGAGCATTGGCAGTGAAAAATCGGACTTTAATAAAAGTTTGAGGAAGGGCAAATTCAAGTGCTTGAGATGGCACAGTTAAATAAGTCCAGAAAATTCCCCAAATACTTATTTCATAGATCATCCTACAATAATGTGATTTTTTTCCCCAGGAAATTATTTTATATCTAAAATGGCATTTTTATAGTGTCAGAATATCTACATGGCATTAGTAACAAATGAAAAATATTATCTTAAATACGAGGTATTAAATATATCCCTTTTCCTTCCTTTCCTTTCCCCTTTTCTTTCCTTTTCCCCTTCTAGTACTGTGACTGACAGCATTAGACACATTTCTGAAACCATGTTTATTGTTGTAAGATATCAACTTAAGATTATTTTTTTTATTTATTTTTCAGGAACTTTATCTTTTAGGGGGGAAAAAAAAGCGATACAGAAATACTCAGATTTTCATTACTGAAAGTCAGTACTGTCTGTGTTCTGAAGAATAGCAATTTTTTATTGAAACAATTTTAACAACAGAAAAACTTTGACATTTTGCATGATTTTCCTTTTCATATATTTTTAAAATCTGTTCCTAAAACAAGACTAAAATTTTAGCTATTTCAAATTGTTACTTTGTTTATACATACAGGAACACATAAATGTATGTATATATATAAATGTATGTAAGCGAGTACATGTACACATTGTCCACATACCTAATTTTTCTATTTAGCTATGCTGCTGTATGATTTATTTTAACATTAGCCCTCTTTCTCGCCCCCCCCCAGTGCTCTGTGTGTGGGAAGAGCTTTTCTCAGTCCTCCAGCCTGAACAAACATATGAGGGTTCATTCTGGGGAGCGCCCCTACAAGTGTGTCTACTGCAACAAGGTAAGGCAAAGCCTTGTGCATTCATCCTCCATCTGTCCTCTGCTGTGCTTTGATTCTTTTCTGTTTTCTTTCAAGAACATGCTTTGTATTTAAATTGGTAAGCAGATAAGTGTATATTCATTCTGGATGAGAATGAAGAAACGGTCTGGTCTCCATCTGACATGGAATTTGTGGTTCATCCCAGCTCAGCACGCTGCTGCAGAAATAAGGTCTGGGAGAGCTTGAGAGCATTTCATATACCATCCAAGGCACACTCCTAGATCAAATATTCCACTTTTTCATCAGATAGGTAGTTTTTGATACTAGTGAAACTGCTTCTAGAGTGCCATAAAGAGATTGGTGTATAAACTGAACCCTCATAAGGATTTGTGCATGCTTACTTTGAAATAACAGGACTGTTGGTGTGCAGCTGGGCATGGAGGTTTCATTTGGAAAAAGGCACAAACAGAGCCATACAGCACTGATCAAAAACGTGCTTGGCTGTTACTGCCCCTCACAGCAGGGATGACTCAGTTGAGCTCTCCCTGTGAGAGCGGTGACAGCTCTCCCAGTAAACAGAGAGTGGATGTACAGGGTGCTGCTAGATGAATACTGGTAGGGTACTATAGAACACTCCAGGTATGTAGTGTGGTTCACTCCAAGTGCTATGGAGTGTCCATGCAATGCAAAAGCACCATCAGCATGCAGTAAGCTGGTCCTGATTTTGGAAGAAGTTTATGACTGGCTGGACTAACAGAGAGCTGAAGTGTCCTGAAGAAGCTTAGAAAGCTGCTCCTTTTCACTATTGTATTTTTTTGTGTCCCAGAGATCCTGAATACTTGTAGGCAGAGTTTAGAATAAAATGCCATCCTTAGTCTTCTGATTACAGGAGGTGGCAGAGCTCTGTAGAGAGATCTCTAGGGGACCCTTGATCAGCTCCCATCTAGTTCTCCTTGGACTGATGTGTATTGGATCAGATTAAACTATTAGTCCAGGATGCAGCTATCCTGGGACATAGACATCATTTTTGAGGCTGGAAAAGCAGGAATGTTTTAGAGAATCCTCACCTGCTTCTCCTATGCAATCGTGATTCCCCTTTTCCTCTTCTCCCTCTAACTCTGACTTTGCTTTCCCAGCTTTTCAGCAACATTATGAGATTAAAGGAACAATGTTGGGTCAGCATCACCGTTCTGTCCCTCAAACACATTTTGGCTGCACTGATATATACCTCCAGGGTCTTATGTGTATTGCTATTTGCTGTGAAAATTTATTAAGAGGATTTATTGTGTGTGGTCTACAAATAGTGAAGGGCCTGAAAGTGTCTCTCTTAGGAAAAGGAAAAATGGGGAAAACATGGGCAACTTTGCAGCATTTCTGATCAAGTTTTGGTGAGGGGATTTTATCCCCACATGGAGGAGTCATAGAGTGGGAAAGCACACACTTTGCTACTCAAGTGTGTGTGTAGTGGTGGGGAAACAAGCTGGAAGATCTGACTGAAGGAAGAGTATGATGGAGCAGGGAAAACGAGCCCACAAAAGATGTATGGTAGACTGCATGCATGGGTGAATTTTAGCAGCTGAATCTCAAGCCAGTGAAAGGGTTTAACTTTGAAAATAAACCAAAAAGAAAGCCTGCATTATGTTTCCCAAACACTAAGGAGCTGCAAAGCTAATTAGAACAGTATTGACTTCTTACCTTTGACATGTAGAAGGTATTTACTGGTGCCTCTGGTTAAAAATCTTTGAGCTTCATCTATCTCCGTGGACTCAGCCACATCTATATTGCAATAGCTATTGGCGTCTGATTCCAATCGCTGTGGGTTTTCAGGTTTTTTTCCAGTTATCTGAAGACGTGAGCTATTTCAGGACTTAATTTTCAGGGTTCAGTGTTTTTGGTGGGGTCTGGTTTAGCTGAAGGTGGGGATATTACATATGTGAAAACAAATTTAATTCCAACTTGATCTCCTTTCTGATCCCTGCCCCTTCAGGCATTCACGGCATCCAGCATCCTGCGCACTCATATCCGCCAGCACTCGGGGGAGAAGCCCTTCAAGTGCAAGCACTGTGGCAAAGCCTTCGCCTCACACGCAGCTCACGACAGCCACGTGCGGCGCACACACAGCAAGGAGAAGGGCTGCACATGCCTGGTGTGCGGTCAGCACTTCCCCGAGCAGGAGGATTGCAACTTCCACATGAAGATTCATGCTGCTCATTAGTCAGGAACCCTGTGGATGTGTCCTCGACCAGCTCATGTGCGTATCAGTCTGTGTGTATCTGTTTGTGCATGGGTGTGTGCACACCACAGGAGGTGACATTCACCTGTACAGTGACTCTTGCAGTAGGTCCAGTCTCTGTACCCAAGGCGTATGACTGAGCACAAGAGCCAGGAGTTTCTTGGGTACACCTGGATGCCATACTGGGGTGAAGTGGAACATTCGTCAACCTTTTCTCTCCCCCCTCCCATATCCTAATCTCCACAGGCTGGAATTTTGCCTGCCAAAAACCTTTTGTGCACAAATACCACTGTGAGGAATGTTTCCATGTCTCTAATGCACCATGGATATGGACTTCCTGGTGCAGTCTGTATCAAAGCTTGTGTGAGGGATGTTTGTGGCAAGTGCATTTCTCAAAGCTGGTTTAACCTATTTTGTTTGTACATATGACCACAGGTATGAGGTTTACTTTCCCTTAGCCTGTAAGTCTTCTAATGACATTCTATCTAAATGTGTGCTGCCTCAGAGATACTGACTGCTGGACTGACAGAGGTATTTTAATTCCTTTGTTCAACTGCTGGGACACCAGGAGCTCCTGGATTGTGAGACCAACTCTTCCAGAGGATATGCTGGATGCTGGTTAGCCCAGAGGGAGAGAAGCAGGGTGTGGTGACATAGATGCAGGCCTAACATGCCAGCTAGCAAAGATAGTGGAGATTGGCTCTGCCTTCTCAGGGTTTAGAGGACCAAAGATGAAGAAGCATCAGTGAGCTTTAAGGTGGATCATAAGCAGTCAAGTGGCCTCACAGAGGCATTTAAGCATGAGCTCAGCACAGGCCAGGAGCAGGCACAGTCCCACCAGTGGGCTCTTCTTTCTGAATTTCACTGGACCTGTCTGGTCTTGGACAAGTGGGTCTTTGTGGTGAGTCCTGATATGAAGCTCCTCTGCTTCCTTCTGGGTCTACACTCAATGACTGCTGTAGTGGAACTCCCTTTCAGCCCAAAATTGCAGATTTAAAGTATAGAATTGGAGATGCCAGTACTCCTCAGTGCCTGAAACTGTGCACATGAAATTCCTTCCCTAGACTGCAGAAAATCCTTTCATGGGAGGACTAGAAGGTGACATCCTCCATTTCTCACTGACTGTACAAGCAAGTCAGGAGTGATTTGTTCAGGTGCAAGTATTTTCAAAATTGTTAAGAATTCTTAACAAAATGGCATTCCAAGTCAATACCGTAACTCAACTAGGAGGCTTATCAAAAAACCTGTACTGAAGGACCACCTTAGGGAATGCTGTAATTAGCATAGAAGTTTTCATTATTACCTAGTGGCTAGCACAAGTGGCAGGAGGCTGTGCATATGAGAGGTGGCTCCCTGTTGCCTATGAAACTGTGTGCTGCATCCAGAAGGGATAATGGAAGCCCTTGCTGGAGCTGGTTGATGAACACAGGTAGTTTGATGTTACTGGATGATATTATTTTCCAAGTATTCTAGATCAGCTGATGATAAAACGGATTTTGCACAGAAAGTATAAGAAAGAAAAGTTTTATTTTGTGCCAGCTTTAACAGTCTCTCTACAGCATAGAACTAGAGAAGAATGTTACCTGTAGATTTTATTTATATCATCCAGATGTGGTATCCATAAATATATTGATTTGCACTAATTTTTGTAAGTTTTACTGTACTTAATATGCTCTGTCTTCATTGTTTTCATGGTAAAAATATTTTTAAATATTTATTGAATCACTTACAAGTAAAATATTGAGGCCCAGCACTAGTCAGTATCCGAAATAAACAAGACCAATTGTATTGTACATGTAGATTTTAAGGTACAATGAAAATCACATTCTGATTTTTTTTTTCTTATTTGAATATCAAATATTACTATAACATGGCAGGGTGAATTTTGTACATATTGAGGGCTGAGCTCCTGACCTCTAAATAGGTAAAATTCACTCCTGAGCAGAAAATTATCACAGTTTTTATGTCCACAAACCATGCTGAAAAACAGGTAGGAGAACTGAATCTTCCTTACAGCTTCCTGACATCAGGAGGTGTTTTTCCTCAAGCATACAGAATCCTGGCCAACAGAAAGCTTTGTGTGTGAAGGCTTTGCTGGTTTGGTACCTTAAATAACTCAGGATTTGGTGAAATCAGCTAACTACTAATGGCATAAATGGTATGGCCAGGAATGGCTTTGAAGTACTATAAAATGCATAGTTAGCTTCCCATGCAGGTAGCTTTCTTGCTTCTTCTGAATGAAGGTTGTTTACTTAAATGGTGCATCTGTAGTGCTCTTGTGTGCATTTTCTTCTCAACCCTCAGATATCTTGGACTAAAATATCTGCACCTTTCTACAGTATTTGATGTCTTGCCTGTAAAAGAGATGGGGATGGGTTTTACTTGTACTTATGACTGTAACTGGTTGTCTTGCACATTAAACCTGTATATGTAAATTTTGATGCTAATTATTAATATTGCTGCAGTTACATTGGTGCAAAGAATGAAAATAAATTATTGGAGGTTATAATGTACATTAATGGGCTATGGCTTGTTTTCTGCCAAATACACTGGAGTTGTGTATTTGAGGTACTAGCAAATGCATGAAGGGTGTTTTCTGTGTTATTTGTAAGTCATTTACAGAGTCAAATTTTCTTATTGCTGGGATTTCTAGTCCTTGTCCTGCTGGGTAGCAGCTGACTGAATTGGAAGTCAAAGGCACTGAGTGTCTTGATGGATTGGGCCTCTATCTAGTGTTCCAACAGTTCATGAAAGCTGAGACCATTCAGTTCTAGATTGAGTTCACTCCCACTTGCAAGCAAGATGATGGATCCAGATTGAGCGCTAAAAAAGGCATTTAACTATCCTATAGCATTTAACTACCCAAAACATCATCGTCTCTTTTGAATAGTGAGTCCCAGCTGTGCTGGGGCTGGGGACAGTGAGGATGGCACTTGGTTCTACACACTTCACAGCAGGGTGGGGAGAAATAAAGCAGCCGGGAGCTGGAGGCAGGACAAGCTGAGTTGCCTGCCAGCCCACAGCGGATTTTGGTTTCCTGCAAGGTAAATGCAGTGATTGTCAATGTAAACATATTGCTGCCATTGCCGAACAGGCTTTAGGAGTGATTAGGGAATGCTCCTGCAGTGTACATGTACCCAGTGTGTATCCAGTGCTGAGGTTTCCTCCCTGAGGATTTGCATATTTACTAGTTGCACCTTTTCTAGCTGTGCTGTCAGCAGCCAAGTAAATGTGCCATTCCAGCCAGCTCAGCCATCAGTGGGATTTAGGATATTTATATACACAGATAAGAAGGGGCAGGGAGAGACCATCAATGCACACTGCAGTTTTTCGCCTGGCAGGTTCCCAGGACGACTGCACAGATGCAGAAGGCCACAGGCATGAGGGAGACTGCACTGCAAGTTCAAGGGAGAGTATTTGTGACCAACTGTAAAGGCTCACTCATTTTGCTGGACAGCCCCTGCTGCCAGGTCACTCCTGAGCAGACACCATGGCACTCCATGTTTCTGCTAGCCATTTCTGAGCTGAGGCAGCAGAAAGCAGGACATCCCCCCAGTTCTCAGGGGGCTGGGTTGTGGGTTTGCATGCTGTACTAGATCCACCTCTTTTATTGCTTAGCATGTTTAAATATAGGATAGAAGTGTTATTATTTTCCATGTCAGTGACTATAATAGTACACTACGGGGCAATAGGTATCCATGTCTCTCACTGTTTGGCTTAAACTATCTGTAGTGTGACATCCCTGTCTGGGGTCACGTTCTCAGTGCATTCACTAAAGCAAAGGATGTGTGCACCCTGGCTCTTTTTTCACTTAACGAGGATTAAATATGGCCCTGCCAAGGGGAGCAGCAAGTCAAGTCATTGGGACTAATCAGTTCTGTAAGACACTAGCTGATTTTCAGTACTCTGCGTTAACTCTGTCAGGGTTTTTTAAATGTTAATAGAAAGTAATCTAAATAGAAAACAGTATGAAGGCAATCAGCTGTTTTCTTGGGGCAGTGGGGTGCAGAGAGAGAGAGATGAGACTGTGTGAACCTAACTCCTTAGAAGCCCTCCTGGGTGAATGACAATGGGGAGACAAAAACAAAAAGGTGGTCCCAGGACTCAGGCTGGTGATTGTGAGGCAACAAAAGGCTTGGACATCGACATCTGCTCCCTCCAGCATCTCTTACATATCCCTGCTCTTCAAACACCTGGTCCCCTTCCCCCTGCCACCCCAGTCTCCGTCCCGCTGTTCACCCTGGGGGACTCTTGAAAAGAGGGAGGTGGTTAACCACTGACGAAAGGTGAAAAGCAACGAGGAGCTTTGTGAATGGAAGATAATGCCACAAACAAGTATTGGTCAGTGGCAAATCCTCGATTAAATGAGAGATCATTCAGCAGGGGAGCCCTGAGTGGCTGTCCCCTTCTTAAGAAAGCCATTGCTTGGGTCCCCAGTCTCCTACATGTCTCCACAGCAAGTGCTGGTGTTTGTTTCATCCCAACAGACACAGTCACTGTCACCCTTTTCCCTTTCTCTCCTCACACATGCCCCCTTGCCCCTTCTCCCTTCTGTCTCTCCTTAATGTACATAGTGCAGGGCCTTGGGCACATGAGGGGCATGAGACTCTGTCTTTGCAGTATCCTTGCACTCTCCTTTCCTTCTTCTTTACTTCATGTAAAATACCCAGATCTTCAGCAACGATCTGTGTTTCTATGGTGTTTGACTCCAGCTTTAAAGAGGCTTATTCTCCAGGAATGCCTTTTCTGAAAAGCTAGTCCCTGGAAGGTGCCTGAAGTTGGGTGTTGACCACTGGGGTATGGAGCAGCACCAAAGTGTCACAGCACCTCAGACTGACCTACAGCAGGACCCCAGCAACGCTACTCCATCTCCGTCCCCAGCCAGTCACTGCAGCAGCTCTTGCTGTAAGAACTACCCTGAAATCCCAGCTCATCTGCACTGCGCTAGTGGCAAATAAGACTTAAACTCACAGGACTAATTTCTGTCACAGGACTAACCTCTGGCTAGCCCAGCAATTTAGTAGAGAGCACTGTTTCATGGCTTAGTGTGAGAATGACACACAGTCCTGCAAGCTCTGGTATTACCAGTCTGCAAAGCAGCAGTGAGGAAATACAATCTCTCCCTCTTTGACTGCAGGGACTTGAGCAAAGCTGGCAGGACATACCTTCGTCACTAAGAGAAATGCAGGAGCAGAGAAAATATCCACTGGGGATGAAGGGTGGGGAAAGGGATGATTTATTGGATTACACTGGCCAAAAAGTGCAACTCACAGATAATTTCTGAAGTGAAATCAAGCTGTGAGGCCCCTTCTCCCTAGAGAGACAGGGAGAGTCCATCCTCTCCCTTAATCTAAGTGGAGTCAGTGGCATTCCCTCCGGAGCTGCAGAGCTTCCCGTGGTTTGGAGGACGCTGGCCGGGTGCAGTGATGGGGCGGGTACTGTGGAAAGTCTCTCCCCGGAGAAGTCTCACTTTCCCACAAGTGACCCCACCGCAGTGGCAGCCCCACAGCAGCGGGTGCTGACGGCCAGCTGAGGGATTACCTGTATTGATTCTCTAATAGCTGTCAAGGTGGAGGGAAAGACTACTCTGCCCAAGCTCGGAGCTCTTAGCTGAGCGGGAGCATAAACACCCCATTAAAGGTTTCATTCAATAGCAATCTTTACTAAAGTAAATGGACAACGGCAGCCCCCCCTGCCCCCAATCCCTAATGCAAGAGCTATTATAGATCAGGAAGGCAGCACACAGAAATGTATATTTCTGTAGTATCAGTTTCACCAATAGACTCAAACGATTCCTTTAATGAAAAGTGGATTTGTTTTTCGATTTTTTTTTTCCCAGGGATATGAAAACCTCAATGAAACAACCAGAGGGGACTCTGCTCTTTCCTTGAACCGCCCCCCAGAACGTGAGGTATAGTTGTTTCGCACCGATGTACCCATCAGTAAGCAGAGAATGGGAACATGGACTGGCAGCATTCTGCTCCTGCCTGTTATTGGGGACGGGCAAGACAGGAACAGCAAGTGCTGTAGATGGCAGCACTGAAGGATGCTGCAGAACAGGGGGCTTTGCCCTCCATAAGCCACGTGCAGTGCTGGAAGAGAGACAGTCCTGCCCTGGAGGGCAGGATCTTGCTTTTCTGGTGTGTCTAGAGCTGCCTTCTTGAAGGCATCCTTCTTCATGCTGGCAGTGAAAGAAGGCTTCACACCATGGCTCTGAAGCCAGCAGGGCTGAGACAGTCCCCCACTGGGTGTCTTTGCTCCACACAGGCTGAGCCAGAAGTTTAACAGTCAAAATGAGTTTTTCTCTCTCTCAACTTTGATAGACCTTGGGCCAAGGATGGTATGAAACCTTCTATGGATATTACTATATTTATCACTCTATCACAGTAGACTTCAATTTAACCCAGGTTTCTTCTTCTAAGACTTCTTTCTCTTAGTTTCAGAGCTAGAGGGATCACACACACAGTTAATTTAGTACACATAAAATTCAGCATGAAAAAATATGCCATTAAAAAAGAAAGTTCCTGGAAAAGAGACATTTGGTTATTTGCTCAAGCATCTGGGTTGGTTCTTTACTTGTACCCCAAGACCCCTTCCTAAGGGTGTCCTTAGCCTTATATTTTGGATGTTTGCCTTTCAGGTAGTTTGTTTTTTTGAGTTTCTTTCCCTCAAAGAGAGAGTTCAAGTGCCAGATCTGCAGGCAGGGAGGCAGCCTCAGAAGAAACCACTCTGATACAAGATCCTCTTTGGGAAGGTGCTTATAAACTGCTTTTCTATTTCTATGCTGATGTGACACCGTTATCATGTTGTTAACATTGTTTGTATATGTTGGCGGTTTTTAACTGTAAATTATTCAATTTAAAAGGTCTGTTGATTTTTGTTAGAGTCACTGGCCACATCTATCCAGATGGGCTGTCTAACCCAGTTTAGTTGCTGATGGTTTTGTAACTATAAGATATGAGCATTGTTCTTTTACGGCTTTGATTGATTTTGTCTCCTGGGAGCTGTTTTGGCCAGGATGTTGTTATAACCAAAAAGGTTTTATGGAGGGCTAAAGGAGGACAGTTGTTCTTCTGAGTAAGAGAAAATAACTGAGTTTTGAGGACGTTCAGAAGAGAAAGAAAACTAAAGTGACTGTGATAGCATTTAAAACCTCTCACAAAATCCGTACAACTTTTTGGTCTGTCACACTTTTCTTTAACTGTATCTGTCTGGTAGACATATCAATTCTTTGTCTAGCAGTGATAAAGAAATAAAAACTATTACAAAATCTTTTAAATTTTATCTCTACTTTTTCTTCAGTCTAAGTCTTTGGGACTCATCCTCCCATCAGTAGAATGTCATTAGGTTAGAACAAATGGCAGTTCTGTATAATGACGGTCAAGGGTGATGCATATCATGTTTATACAGTTCCGTGCTTTTAATTGTTGTCATAGGAAACCCCCTACTTATTTCTATAATACCTGTGACACAAAGTATTAAACTTGATGATGACAATAGAGTTATACTAGGTGGCTTGAAATCAAAATGAAGTATTCTAGATTATAAGGTTCTGGTTTTTATAACTGTGGTGTACTGATAACCCCCTCCTCTGCACTGTGTAGGTATTTTACAAGTGTATTCACCATTCTTAACAGAAGGTTACAGACTTTTTGATTTTATTTGTGTGTACATATACATACATATATATGTTAATTTGTGTACATGTAGGTATGCCCATGAACGTGTACATAGTCTATTGAAAATGTCTTTCTGAACAGTCAAACAATCCTAAATATTCAAGTAACTTGAATACAGATCTAATAACTACCCACTCTCAGTTTCATTACTACTTTGGATGTCATTCATGTTCCAAAAGATGATGAATTTGCTAGAGCTACTTTTCAAGAAATGCCATAACATTCACACTGGTACTCAACATCATTTATTTCCCAGCCCTGAACTGAGGATGAGCAGAAGACTTTACAGCTGTGGCAGATGGTAGGTACTCTTGAGCTACTGCTGCTGGCAGCTATAGTTCCCTTGGGCTCCAGTGGGACAATGCTTCATACCCTTTCCAGTCTTTATGTCGCCTTGATATTTGGCATCCCTTGCATATTTGTTTTTTACATTGCCTGGACCCTTCTGTAATAAGAAAGAGCTGTCAGTGCCCAGCTGAAGGGGTAAGTCCTTTGAAGCAGCTTTGCTGGTAATACACTTTAGCATCTGCTTTTGTGGAAGCTGCTCTACTATGTTACTATATTGGTATTGATCTGTGATGTGTAGGTCCGTATTTGTCAAGATTTCAAAGACACGTTATCAAAGATTTCTACATGAGAGAGTAATTAAAGGTCAACCTCGTAAATGGTTATAATACCCAAGGCCAAAAGGGAGTTTTTACAGTCGTTAGAAACTGATCTGAAGTTTAATCTGCTGCAGTGTAATCGGAGGCACCGTAGCTGCAGCGGGGTTGAGTTAAGTGGTGGCCAGGTGGCCACATGAGAGCCCGGACACTGCGCTGGGCTCAGCACGGCCATGGATGAGACCAAGCCAACCACTCTGCCTCTTCTCAAGCCTTCTGCATGCACAGCTCAACATCTTGCCCATCTCTTCTTGATGCTTTCCTCAGCCAGCGCCTCAGCGGCATTCAGGGGCATTTTATGTTTCTGTATAGATAGCAGTCCCCGGGGGAGCTGTAAGAAAGTGCTTTTAACCCGCTATTGTAAGTATTCCGAGGGGAGGGAGGCAGTCAGCTGCCCCGGCCCACTTCCCCACCTGCCAGCACAGTTAAAACTTACTTTCCTTCAACGTCAGGCTCTTCACTGCTCTCTTTTCGTCATCACTCTCTCCTTGTATGGGGAAAAAGAAAATTAAACAGTTACACGATTTAGTAGGTTAATGTATGTCAGGACAAGGACAAATATTTTACAAATTCAACCCATCTTTGCCTTGATAAACACGGCATTTAAAGGTGTCAATGCTCGAGGCAGTCAGCTCCCTTAACTACCTTCAGAGTGGTGAAGAGGTCTTTTAGTACTATTCATCACCTTAAAGACTGTGCTCTTCACACTCAGTTTCATTACTTTGGATTATTTCACATAAATCTCCAACAAACTTAGAGATTTCCTCCT
>VXBX01008995.1:1116443-1178641 GCA_013400415.1 Scytalopus superciliaris
TAGGACTATTGCGAGCTTTCACCTGTTTCCATTCACTTAGATAGCAATATATCCAGGAGTTAATTGGATTTTTTATACCCAGATCTTAAAAGATTTTACAACAATCAAATATTTAATTTCCCGAAGAGAATAGTTAGGGAGGGGTGGGAGGGTTGAGGGCTGAGTGTGGTCTATTTGTTACTTCATTTTGTACTTTATGCAGTTTCTGGTAAATATTGAAATAACTTAGAATTGAAAATGGAAACCTGTTAGACACTATTTTTTGTGATCAACCATCTAAAACAGAGAAAATATTTCTGAATTAGAACCTCAGCGGGACTTGACTTGGTGAGGTGAGGGATGAACTCATGAGTTTTCTAACACTTTTTTTCATATCGGTGAAATACACAGGCTTTACTGACCTTTGTTTTCAAATCTCTATTGTGCATTTGCAATGGAAGCTTACCCTCCAGGTAAAGGATCTTTCTAATACTTAAGCATCATATTCTTTGGAAACATCGCTTGGAGAGGGAGTGACATTCTTTTGCAATCGATTAATATGATTAATAGGAAAATTATGACTTCCTGAACTGCCGCTTGAGAGCTGAAAGGCAGATATCACAACCATAGCCGGGACACACTGGCAGTGGTGCCTTTTGGGCACATGATTTTCACATAGAAACAGAGGCTTGATGCTCAGCTTCCCCCGGGGCATGCAGATCATGGATCTGTGAGGCAAATTATTGTGTGAGACAATTAAAAAAAAAAAAAAAAAACAAACTCTGGTAGGACACTTGTCCGGCTGATTGATGGGAAAGGATGGTAAAATCAGATTTACCAATGAATGTCACTTCAGAATTAACAAGGCTGATAGGAATGTAGCCAGCAGGAACATTAGTTTCTCTCTGAACAAGTTGCCTCCCCTCCTCCTGGGGGCTCATCACATGCACTAATAGGGTCTCGGTCTTTTCCTGATAGATGCCTGAATGTCAGGCAGCAGATTTTAAGATAATAATGACAATGACTCTGATAATGGCCGGCTCTGTAGCCTAAAGCTGGCAATGGGGAGTGTGAAAGCATCTTGGCCCAGGCAGGCACAGCACTTTCTTCCCTTCCTGCTGGGAGATTATCTCCACCTTCAGGAGTTTAACCTGTTATGAGAACAACCTTCTTTGACTTGCTCTGTTCTGACACTGGAATTGTCATGTAAGGGTATTTTAAAACGTCCCTATTGATTTCACTACAATGGCTCCTTTGCAGCACAATGATCCCAATCCTGAAATTTCTGGCCCGGTTGAGCTGGTCTTGGCAGCACTTCTGGCTCCCAGCTGTGTAGGGCAGGCTCTGGTCCAGGCTGGTCTCTTCCAAGTCTCTTTCTTGCTAACTTTTGGCCACCTTCTTCAAGGCGCTGTTAGAGCAACCGGGACAAAGTGGATGCCTGCAACCGAGGGAGGTGTTGGAGCTATTTTGGTGACCTTCTGTTTCTCAATTATTTCTTTGTTGAAAGAGGGTTTTCTCAAGGTACTAAAAGTGGGACCAGGGCCGATGGTCACTGCCAGAAACTTGTGAGAGCTAGAGTAGGTGTATCTTAAAGTCTCGGTGGGATGCCAGCTCACACTTTTTGTCCTCACATTCTTCAGAGGCTTGTGTAAAGACAGATGAGGTTAGCAAATCTTATTGTCCAAATGGAAAAAAAAAAAAAAAAGGAGAGAGAGCCACAGATCAGTTAAATTATTTCCCTTGCCCTACAGAGACCGATTCCGAAACTAGAGCCCAAATCCAGGTTAATGGAGCTCGAAAAAAAAATTAATATACAGAAGAGAGATACAAACGTATTTCCCACATCCATCATGGCCTCCTTCTCCCAGTATGTCTTATTCTCCCAGGGAATGTCCCAGTGCACGGCCTCGGAGGGAGTTGCAGCTCCACGGCCTGCCGGATTCCAGCCTTTGCTTTATGTGCTCTGCACGTTGCTCCTTGCAGTGTATAGGGGGGTGTGGGGGAAAAGAGCAGTAAAGGAATATCACCAGTGCAAATGAGCTATTCTAAATCTCAGTGTCCTAAGCAGCAGATTAACACATTTGTAAGCATTGTTTGCTATTTTTTCATTGGCTCAGTCTAATAAAAGTTTCCCTCTTGAACATTTTGGTGTGTTAGTCTCTGCCAGGACCTTGTCTTTGTCCTGCTGCCACTCTTCCTAATCCCATTTGTTCCATTCCTTTTGGCTTTCCGAGGGCAGAGCTTGCATTCACATGCCTGATGATGCCGTTTGCTGGAACACTGTATATGTGCCTCTGTAACCATGCTCAGGAACCCAACTAATAATCTAGGTAGGTAGTATCTCTCCCTCCACTGGAATTGGTCAGTATAGGGCATCTATCCCCACTGCAGCTGGGGCTGTAGTAGGTGCTTAGAATATCCCAGGCACGTTGCTTACGATTACATTTCTCCCTCTCTTTAATGAAGTTATTTATTATAGGCTTCTAAGTATACTTGGAGTTTTCCTCTGCATTGCTGAATTTCCTTTTGTGCAGACTTTCTCCTTGGAAATGAAGCCCTTTTGTTATTTTAAATAGTGAACAAATTGACACAACTTTGTACCTACTTGAACTTGCAAGATTATAATTAGCACATATATGGGAAACGATCCAAGAAAGACTGCGATTTTTAGAAGGACAGATGTATGAATTGCTTGACTGAAATCCTTCTGTCTGCTGTGTCAATTATGATACCTAGAATTTGATCCTTTATTAGCCAGCTCTTAAAACAAAAATAAAAACCACAAACACCACCCCCTATTATTTACTTATTGTTACACCTCTTTTCTCCCCACTAATACTCAGCAGCTATTCCCTTTGTATGCACTCACTCTCAAGGGCCTGATGGAAAGACAGATAGGTGAACAACACCCATTGCAAAACCACTTACTTGAGTTACAACTGTTTTCTTCACCTCAGCTACTGAAAGGAGAATGGCCTGGGATACAGGGGCTCAAGCATTTCTCTCGTTGCTAGTGCAGAAATTTAGCTCTGCATGCAGCACAATCAGTAGTTGTTATTAGTTGCTCTTGACCAATTTGTTTGTTAATTCTGTGTGTGGGTGTGTGTTTGGTGTGTGTTTGTATATTTAGAAAGGCAAAAATGTATAAGCTACAATGATAATTTTATATATTTTCGGATTTGAAGTTCATTAGAACTGCACAACATTTTGTGCTACTTCATTTAAAGGCCTAAACTTGCAATAACAGAATAACAAATTACATGCCTGAAGTCTAAAGTGAAACCTCAAACGAAATGAACCATCACACTTTTCTTCATGTTACACAGTGCACAGGATTTAGTTTTGTTAGATAGTTACATTGATAGATTTTAATAAATAGTTTGAAAAGCATTAAGGATAATGTCAACACATTCATTTTCTGCAATTTTATGTTTCTAATAAAGTATAAAGCCTAATAAACTGTGATGCCAATGCCTTTTAAGCTGTTGTGGCCGGAGTTCAGACTGCCATTCTGACTTTTATTAATCTTCATCAGTTTAACTGATCATATCATTATTTTCTTTCTATCAACAAGTCAAGAAATCTGTCTCTCTATATCCAACATTGGTTAGAACAGTGAAGGTTTATTTTGGAGAAAAACACAACTTTTAGCAGTAAATCCTAGAACAAGTCCTCCATGACTGAACTTCACAAGGTCTGTGAAATTTGCCATTGGGGTTTCATGGATCAGCACAGAACTGAGAGACCATCCTCTCCACATCTGACAAGTTTTACTCTGTTTCTTTTGAAAAAGTATAGTGCTCCAGGTACAGCAGCACTTGAGCAGTTTTGCTTCCTCTGGTCATGGCACCTTTTATCTAAAGAACAGTTTGAATACTTCTAGGCTCTAGAGGATCGCCTGGTTTCTTCTTGATATAGGAATCCCAACAACAACAAAAAGGCAGCTTTTCAAAGAATTCCTGTGGGAGACCCCAGGAGGAGTTAGCTGGAGCTTTTTGTGGTCTTTTTAAAATTCACTTCATGGTTTAGAGGTTAAGCGTTTTGTTTTGCATTGGTAGTGGCTTTCCTAGACCACAGATGTCCTTGGCCACTCCTCATCAATAAACTGTTACAAAGACCATGCTGTACTTTACCACAATGTCTGTAAGCTGGAAAAAAAAAATAAAAAAGGGAAGGGAAAGGGAAAGGGGAAGGGAAGGGACCCAAAGAGATGGAAAAAATATTTACTCTTCCTCATATTAAGGCTGCTTACCAGCAATTGATTTCTTGATTTATTTTTTTTAATGCTTTTAAAATAAATATTCTTCCATTACACTTCAGGTTTCAGAAAGTAAGAACATATATGACTGACATCTGTAAGTATATCTACATGGAATATATGTGCCCTTTTCAGTGATTGTATTGAACATATCTCATCCTAAGAAGTGTGACCTTGAGATGCTTTTGTTTTAGTAAACTCAGCCTGGTTAGGAATCTTCCACTAATGTTCTAGAATGAAAGCTCAGAGGTATTTGGAACACATGAATTTCACTGTCGTCTCTACCCTGCAATCCATTAGTTAGAATATGAGATGGATCCTAACCTGAAATATTTAACTTGTTTTTAGGGTGATATCGGCTCACCAGATCTTTCCTTCTTGCTACAGTTTTCTTTTTTTTTTTTTTTAATTTCNATTTTTCCTTTTTGTTTCAGTTTTTTTTTTTTTTTTTTTTAATCTCATTCCTTATATGTATTTTGGAATAACAATTCCACATACTTGAAGGAAAGAATGTAGGGGAAATTAATAGAAGACTTTCCCCTCCTTTCTTTTATATATAACCAGCTATTTTTCTACTTCTCTTCATTTTGTTGGGTTCATGTTTTTTCCCTCCTTGCCACACCTGAAGAATGTAAAGAATTTTAACAAAACATGAAAGTCCAATACTTGAGCAGATTCAGTCTCTTTAAGCTATGAATGCTTTGACAGGTAACTAACTGTCTGATATGAAAATGTGTAATTCAAGGAGGAGCTTTAGTATTATGAGTCCAGGCAGATTTTAATTAGCCTGTTGTTGCAGTCCCAAGGAACACAAGGAAAGAATATTCAGCAGCTACTATTGAAGCAGGGTGACATGCATTGGAATGGGATATATAGTTTGTGATAAGAATATTGTGAAAACATGTAATATAGTAATACCACATGTAATATAGCAGTACCACGTTTTACTGAACGACTTCTAAGTAATTACTTACAATAGGTATTACTTATATTGTTGTGGAGTCCAGGGATGCCTAGAGGAAGGGGTGGTCCAGCAGAGTCAGCCCCTTGTTGTGGCTTGTACCACGCACAAAATGGGTTGCCCTTGAAGCCTTCTCCTGAGCTGTTCCTTCCCCCAGTACACTAGGTAGACATCTTCCACATGGCCTAACCTCAGACTTTTTTTACCAGACCTGGAAGGTCTAGCTGCCTTGCAGGGACATGCATACCAGATCAGATAGTGCCATTCATGGTGTAAGGAGCATCTGCCCAGAAAATATTTAGGAAGAGCCACACCCAATAATCCTTGGGGGCATGGATCTCTGAGGGCATAGATCCCTCAAGACACAATATAGCCTGATGTCAGAAGTAGTGTCTACCACACTGGTGGCAGTATCTGGACAAAAACATCATCCCTGCAAATTTTTGTCTGCACATAAGGGAAGGAGGAGATGAAAAAGCCTCTCACCGGGTGACTCTGGGGAAGGAATGTCAGTTTCTGTATGCCTGACCAAACTCGTATTGTCCTCTCCACTTGCTATAGCCAATTGTGCTCAGCTTCACAGCATTTGGTGATGTACGTAAGGGCTAGGCAGCAAGAGCTGATTGTTCTTTCAATGCTGTCTGCCATCAGGATTGCTGTCTGTGTCCTGTGATGGTTATCTGGCTTGTGTGTTTATGAGTGGGGTGAGGGGCAATGAGAATGGGAGAAGAACAGGTAGTGAGAAATGAGAACAGGTAGAAGGTGTCAGTTGCTACATGGAGAGGAGAGGAGCATGNGAGAGGAGAGGAGCATGTTTCAGAGAACAGAAGGTAGATGGAGTGGTGGGAATTATCGGGTGAGGTGGGTTGGAAACTTGATAGGTGTTAAGCCTTGGCTGCCTGAAGTTCTGGACTGGCCCAGAGTACAGCAGCAACGCAAGCCAAAAGTGTCTGGAGACCTGTGCACTTCTCTATAAGCTGTGAGAGCCAAGAGCCCTGCAGTCACATTGCTTCTCAACACCTCTTGGTGACAGGGAAGAATAGATATTCATTAAGCCCATGTGACCTGTTTCAACATGGATCCACTGCTGCAGGCAACCTCATGCCTCTGTGTGCGTCCTTGGCAAGCAGCCCTTGGTGCCAAGAGCCCGTGCTAACTTTGTACAATCAGTTTAGGTGCACTTTCCTTTCTCCACATTTGACTTAATTTTGAAGACCAAGCAAATCTGCTTAGTGTGGTTTAATGAGTGAAAGGATTATTGGAAGCTGCTTAAACGCTTATCTTGACCAGTGAAGTATGCCTTCTCCTGTCCTGTGCCAGCCCTGGGAAAGCGGCCAAATTGTGTAGTGCATCCAGCTTGGCAGACCCTTGGGATCTTGTGCTGGCAGTGCATGAGACTCCCCTGCAAAGCTCGGTTGCCAGCAGCAAAAAGGCTTAAAAACCTTCCTGGTCGGGCTCATGTGTTCATGAACGTTAGCAGGATGAAGGAAGTGTTCATAATCTGGACTTGCACCTTAATTCTGCCACAATACAGGTTCCTCACACCTCCTCTAGGTGTGCAGAACTACCTCCTAGTGATGCCGGGTTATGTTGTTCACCTTCTTGGAATTCCTTCTTCTCTATTAGGGTTTATCAGCATACTGCTGCTTTCTGGCTGGCAGATGGGAAGCTGAGGCACGGCAAGGCTGTTGGCCTCTCTCATGTGGGTGCTTCTTCCTGACTTCTGGGGTTTAGCCATCAAGGTTAGAATGTCAAGCTCCTCATAAGTTCCTCCCAGACCAATGTGACTCCAAATTCTAGCAAATGAGCAGTGCCATATCTCACATATCAGTTGCTAACCTCAGCTACAGCTTGGTTTCTCCTGATATCCCAGAAGACAGGAATCAAGGATTTGTGAGATGGCTTCACAGGGCTTTTGATGCAAGGAAAAAATCACCACATTCTTCTTTGGTAAAGGCCATCATCACTAAGGATGAAGTCTTCATGATTTACTCGGCACCCCTAGCATGACGCTGGACTCAAAACTCACAAGCACACATGCTGAAGGATTTTATATGAGTATGATAGGAGGAGTTGCTCAAAACCAGATCTGCTTGCAGTGTAGATAAGGTTTGCATGGGATAGAAACTTCATGTACAGCTTTGTTTCAATGTAACCTTCCATAATTACTACCCTGGCCTAACTCAGCACAGACACATGAAAAATGTGATTTTGCACGTTTAGAAAACTGTAAGGAGGTAGTTGGAAGCCATCGTACCAAAATACTACTTGCTAAGGTAAAACTTCTAGCAAATGCAGACAGAAAGGAATTTTTTTGAATTTTTCTTAAATTCCGTGTTAAGAAATTTACCCTGAAAGTGAAGTGATAGGTATTTATATTTAAAACTTCAGAGAAATAATAACACTACAGGAATGAAAATGCAAAAGCAGAGTTTCTTACTGAGTAGCAGGAAAAGTGTGATTCTTTATCAATCACATGGCCAAATGTGATAAAAGCCCATTTCTACCCTTGCTTTGTTTTCCCGAACACTCCATGGCTGGATTTGCCTGGAAGCAGCCTCTCTAATGGAAGGTTCCCTAAGAAAGAAATGTCACTCCCCATCAGTGATACTGTACACAAAGGCAGGCACTGAGAAGCTCAGGAGACACTCCTGCACTATAGAGCTGAACAATTGATCCTCGTCATAGCACTATTAAGAGTCCTTGATACCCACTACCTCCGAGAAAATGTATTGTACAGAGAATTGTGGTTTGTTGTCAGTGGCCTGTGGAAAGCATAATGGAGGTACTTGGTGCTATAGATTGTTTAGAAAGACAGACATTAATGAGAACAAAAAAGCTGTTTCTGTGATCAGAAAATGAAACCCCAGTGAAAATAAGAATAACAATGGCATTTAATGAGAAGCCCTTGTGTTCTTCCACACATCCTACATGTGCAGCTCCCCTCTTGCAGACATCCTTAGCACAGTGCTTTAAAGGTTTGTTATTCAGATGTGTTTGGTCTGGAAGTTGTGTATTTTTGTTTGTAGAATAAATGGTGGATAGTTTAGCATCAAGCATCACTCTCAGGTACCTACTCTTACCCTAAATTTCAACAATGCAAATCAACGTGCATTGCTAAGAAGTGTGCTGTGAGCTGTACCTTTCACTGTCTTTGCAATTGCCAGGACTATCTACTACAGGTGAAAGTATGATAGAGAAGTCTTTCTGTCATACTTTTAAAATATTTTTTCTTGTATTGCTTCACTTTAAAAACCAATGTGTTACTCTCGAGATTGTCGTGTGTAGAGACAGAAGTTGACTTAGTAATCTTTATGGATCCCTTCCAACTCAGGATATTCTATGATTTTCCCCTTTGTAGTAGTTGAAGAAACCTAGACCAACTTAGATGAACACAGACAAGAGCAGTAACTTTCATAACAACAGGTAGAGCTACTTTAATGTGCAATCTCTACCGAATCAGACTTTTGGAGACCTTCAAATCCCATTTTCACTGCTGCAAAAAATAAATTTTAAAAAAAGACACAAGTGCTACTGACTGTGAAAGTTAGGTCTTACATACACATGTAATGAAAATATGTGAAATGGTGGCAATAGTTAATCTCTGAGTAGGAAAGTGTCAGCCTGAGAAATGGAATTGCCTGACAGTTCATGGCTGTCCCAGACATGCTGAATTCTCTGCTAGCATGCTCAGATCATCCTAGGGAAGAAAAAAAGCCTGAATTCCTCTTTACCAAGCCTTGGGTTGCATTTAGGTCTCCGTCACCAGTGCCAAGACAGAGTTTGGCACAGAGGAGCTGAGGGCCACATAAGTGCCATCACCTCCCAGCTCTGTTCTAGCTACCCATAGTTAAACTTGCATTGCCTTATCTGAAGCTGTTTTGGCTGTGCTCGTAGTTGCTGAAATAGTCCTTCAGCACTGAAATATCTCCGCTGGAATCCTTAAAATAAAGTAAAATGCAACAGCTGGTTCTCTTTTCTTCTGGACAGGTTGAGGGAGGGTGTACAGGAGAGGGCAGGAATCTGCCATGCCTTCCAAGTGCCATTAGCATTTTGTGCAGGACACTACAGCCCCAACATGCTGGGTAACATTTTCCACCAGGCAAAAGCTAAATGTTTGGGAAAAGGCAGCTCAGCACAGGGATGCCACCAGTATGCCTCCATCACTGTAAGTTTTATTGCAGACATGGTTCAGGTAAGACAGGTGGTGACAAATTCATCCCTGAGCAAATACGTTCTTGGCAGGCAATTTTGCAGCTATGAAGACGTGAAAAAAACATATCATGTGTGGCTCTGTGTCTTCAGATAAAATTGCTATCCTTAGTTTGCCCTTGCAGAGTTCAGCATCAGTGCATTATTGATTGGAATTAGGAAGTTAATAAGGTTTGGGCTAATTAATCAGATGGGTAGGGACTGGAACTGCACTGCAAGCCTTAATCAAGTCATCAAACCTCTCAAGCCGTGAAGAAGGTAATTAAAGGAAAAGGAGGCCTGTTACATAGTAACAGGAATCTAGGAGAGGACAAGAGCAAGATAGAGAAGCTCCATTTTCTTTTGCACGCTTTTCTGATAAAAATCAGACCAAATGACCCAGGTACAGTGCTCAGCTTCCTATCAGCAAATTAAGTTGGATGAATTTATAAATCATGTCAGAGAGGAATTTAGTCCAGCTAGTCTAATTGCCAAGAAATCTATGTTTGCTTGTAGAAGCTGGAGTTTTTTGCAATATTGAGGCTTACAGCACAACCTCTTACTGCGTGGGACTGTTATCCCAAAGTTGCTGGATATGGAATGAGGCAACATGGCTTATAAACTTATTTTTACAAAAAACCCCATGTTTGTTATGGAAAAATTCATTAATGTAAAAGCATTATTTTGTGACCAATTGAGTGCTTACTGTAGAAGGCCAAATCTCAAACCTTCTTTACTCATTTGCTTTGCTGAAACTAAGTACCACAAAAAACCTTGGTTTCATTAAGAAACAGGTCTTACAACCTTTTTGCTTGTAGTCTGCAGCTCATTTCTGTCAGATTAGCAATAATTCAGGCAAGTATTTTTGGAAAACACCTTAGAAGAAATAACCACTAGTGGCCTAAAAATAGCACCTTTACAGTCACTGATGGATCTAATATTTGATGACAACTAGTCACAGCGAGATGAAGCAGTAGCTTACTAACATTCACTGTCAGTCTACGTGTTATATTACTGGAAATTTAAGAAAAAAATATTTTTTCGAGTAACTTGCGGTTAGTTTAATTCTGCTTTCTTGGAATCGTCACATTTTAGGGCTTTTATTATAAAAATAAATAAAATAATAATTTTGAGGAAAAGTCAGATACATATTTAAAGAAACTGACACTGAAGGAATGAGTTTAGTAAAGGAGTAGGGGTAGCATTTAAATTTTCATGAGTTGACATTTTTATCCAATGTTATTACCTGAGGGGATTTTGACTTTGCAAGTGCCTAGCAAAATAAAATCCAAACAATGTAGTAAAATATTTGTAATGTAGAAAAACAATGAAGATTAGTGAGCTAGAAAATACCCATAGACTAAGTGTGCTTCAGTAATTGAGTAATGATCCTTAAATATGTATTTTGGAATAGAACAGTTTGAGAAATTAAGTTCTGTTAATACATTTTTTTTATTTTATTTTTTTTTAACTATACCAAGGGCCTGATATATGGGATTCGAATGGGGGGAGGGGAAGGGGGGTTGTCTGTTTTATTTTCAGCTTTGGAGAGACAAAATTAGACTGTACCTGCTTCTGTAGCAGCAGATTAAATCCGTATGTTTGAATGATACTGATTTATAAATCTAGCCTGCACTATTTTGTGCATTAAGGAAAAGTGTTCAGGTAATCTTGCCCACGTTTTCAGATGAAACTGAAAGGCAGAAATGCTAGAGCTGTGGTGCATATGTCAAATTTTGGATTTAAGCTCTGTGTTTTGATGAGCAGTTGACAATCACGAGCACAGGCTTGTGCACTAAAAAGAAAGAAAACTCATGCCAAAACCTGTCATATATCCCATAGCCAAGTTTGGTTATACTTTGTCCAATCACTCACTAATGAATAATGACGTCAAGATATCAGCAACCCGTGCACGGTGTCTCACATCCCGATTTTTAAACTGGACTAACCAATATTTCTTTGGATGGACTTTATCAGGATGATATTGAAACATGCCTTTCTAATACTGTTCCTTGTAAGACGAAATGAGCCTGTTAATGCACAATCACTGAAATGAAGAATAAAATGTTTCTGAAACCAAAAAGGAAGATCCAATTATCCAATTATCTTTACTGTCTGTCTGTAAAGAGGGTGCTCCCTTTAAAGACATCCTTCTGTCCTAGACATATACATTCATATCCATTTCAAATCCTATTTGCCTAGGAAAAACCACAGTATGAACCAGACAATAACAGTGGCTTCAGAGATACATACCAGAAATATGATTTAAAATGAAGACACCTTTATATGCACTGCTGATCAACTCTTTGGAGAAAATCTGTAGAAAATGGCATCTGATCTGCTGGTCAATATTTTGGGAAAAGTCCATAATAAATACAAAGTCCATTAGCTAATATTTTGTTGAAAATATAGGAAATACAACAATATCTCTTTCATGTGTAATGTCAAATCTTTCATGAAGCATCCTTGATACCTTTTAAAGGTAGGGAAAGAAAAGAAAGAAAAGCCTATATTTTTATAAGATCTCAAAGTTCAGACGAATGCAATGTCCAGAAATAATTCAGGTCTCCTTCACATGTCAGCAGAACAAGAACATAAGATCTTTTTTGTCTTTCTTGGGAACTAATACATGAACACAAGTACTGGTTCAGATCTAAGATTAAAGTAATTATATTTCTGAGTGGTCATTTCTCCATTTTTAGTGAAAATATGAGAAGACATATAAAAACTGCTACTCATGATACTTCTTCAAGTTCCCTGCTACCTGCATTTTAAGGATTTCACAAGGTGAGTTTGTATTCGCCTTTCTGGTTAACATGGTACTGGAAAGGACATTTCTACTGTGAGTTTATTGAATTGTTTTTGGACCAACTTTTACTGCTGCCATCTCAAAACACCCCCCCCCCCCCCCCCGCAATAAGTGTAATTATACCCTGTGGGAAGGGTTGTTCTTTTTACTGTTTTTTAAACCTGTTACTTAGCAATGGCATTTTAAAAGACACACAATAATATATTTCAGACCACAAGAGCTACAGGGGTGTAATACCAAGATTTATGTGACTGGCTTTACTACACCAAATTTCACAGCACGAAGGGACAGACTATGTCCATACCTGTGTCCCCACAACAGCAAAGTAGTTGTGTCAACAGCTGTAAATGAGAGGTTAATTAACAGCACAGGTTTCCATCAGCACTGGGAAACAAGAAGTCATAATTGCAAGTAGTATAATTCCTTTGCAGTGTGCTGGGGCCCTCCTGGCCTTGTGAAGTCATCACTTTGGGAGTTCATGTCCAGGATTCATCAGGACTCAAGTATTTGGTACCATCACCACTCACCTTTCCTCCTTCGATGTCTGGTTGCCAAGGACTTGATGTCTACTACTGGATTATCTTTTATGGATCGCTGAACAGCTGTCACCTGGTGCCACCAGGAGTCATATTCTAGACAACAGTAATCCAGAACTGAAAACTTTAACAAGACATTAGCAGTCCCTGAACTATCCAGTTACTTCATCAATTGCTGAGTAACCTCAGTGTATACAATCTTCACCCAAATGACCTCTGAAGTGGAGCCAAATCCTTCCGTGCACTTTCATGTCCTCATTTAAGAGAAAGCTTGAACTGATTTAATGAGAATTTCAATAGTATAAACACTGGAGAGAGAGCAAAGGTGTTTTGAATTTCAGCCTGCAGACAGAGACAGTAATGCCCATACATTCATTCTTTCTGGTATGAAGGATATATGGCTTAATGCAAAACCATTGCTCGAGGACCTGGAGGAAAGAAAATTGTCAGGAGGAAATACTAAGCTCTGAGAACACCAGCAAGATTTGCATTAGCCAGATTTGTAGTAAAGATGACCAATAGGTGTTTGCAGTTTGAATTGATCTGAAAGTATACAAAGTGAATGTGTCAATCACAAACATAATTGCTATTGCTGGAAGTGTGCAGGGTCTATAGGTCGCTGATACATGAACATAAGCGCTGACACCATCATACATCATTAATGCGGAGTTTATCACAGTAATCACCAATAATTGCTGCAGTCTTCTGTCTCAGGCAAACAGGGCACAGTGGTGTGAGGTAGGAGAACAGGAAACTTGGAACAACAGTGAGAAGCAGAGCTGTTGGACATCAAGCAGGCTTTTAATACAATCATAGAATCATACAGTTATAGAACGGTTTAAGTTAGATGACCTGTAGAGGTCATCTAGTTCCAACCCCCCTGCAATAAGCAGGGACATTAGACCATGTTAATAATTCACTGCCCCAGTAGTTTGAGAGTTAGCCTTTCAAAATTATATCCAGTTACTACATTCTTTGTTGCTTTTGAAATATCCAGTGCTCATAACATGGGGTTAATGCTTTTTCCTGTTCCTGCCTGGTTTAGTGATGATATCTTCATCTTCCTCCCAGTTTCCTGCATAGAGAGAGTCATCTAAGTGATTTGGGAAATACCATACCCAGTTTCAATAAAGCAGTTGCAAATGCTGTAATTATTTATTATCTTGGGAAGAGTTTATACTTAAACCTGCAAGAAAACAGGTCTGTTATTTCTAGTATTAATTTGTATTTTAGAATAACTGGGCTTCTAACAGAGTGGAAATGAAATCTTTCACTGAGTCACTGAGTGATAGGTAAATATCCCTCTTGTTTGTGAAATGAGGCCACAATCCATTTAATCACTCAGCTGAGATATGTTGGTTACCTGATCTGATACCACCTGGTATTTCTCTGGAGGTGCCAGTAGCATAACAGCTTTGTGCCAGGTCCTTGACAAGACTGTTTTCACTTAAAGAGGTGAATTAGCTCCTCCACAATCTCTTCCATTGCTTCAAGCAACAGAAACAATGACTGCAGTAACAGTGATCGCTTGAATGACACTTAGGAAAGTCGTTACTGTTGATTTTAGAATAAGTATTAGCATTACCCTTCCTATTATACTTAAGGGCTGATATGCAGCTTGCAGTTTCATGAAGCATTGGGGGTTTTTTATAAGAAAAATGTCGTCTCATAAATTCTTGATAGTTGGAGAATATTATTTTGTTGAAAGCGTCTGATCACACATACATTACTCCTAGCACTGTTTTCCTTAAGGGAACAATGATACATTCTTTTACTCAGTCTCTTTATTCCAGAAGTTTTAGGCAAAGACGCCTTCATGAGTAGAGAGCAAATCTCCTCCTGGTTATCTGATAGGTAAAAGAACGTTTATGTCACTTAAGCAGTGCTAATTTCCATCAGTAAAACAAGGTACTTGTGCTGCTAATGCCCACATAAATGATGCAGTGTCGTGCCTTACGAGCTATTCTTCCCAACTCCGATACTTCATGTAAAAAAATTGGCTTGACACCCTCTACATCCAGAGTGTGAATTTGAAAGAAAATTCTCAGCGGCTTATGGTAAACCAGGATCGTGGCAGGACCATAGAGCTGACATTTTGGAGTCAGCATAATGGAAACTTGCACTTGGCTGAAGTGCTCTAACACACTGGAAGTAAGTTAAACTTCCAGTTCTGTGGGCTGGACAAAGGCATAAAGTCAGTCCTGACTAATTTTGCGATTTAAATTTTCATTGTTATAATCGTGTATTAAAGTTCTGTTTCTTAGCAGTCATTATTTGTTGTATGTTTATATCATGTAATTATCTAGTCTCTAAGAACTGTTTTTAAACAAAAATAAAATAAGTAAGTCATTTAGAGCTGAGGAACTTAAAAGAGTTTGAAATGCTGTGATTTGTCACAGCAGTCAATTTCGTAAAAGATAGGATCAAGGGACAGATAAGCTAATATGTTCAGCAGGAGCCAGACATATCACAGGGGTGTCTTGCTATTCAGTATAGTTTGATCAAACAAGCAGTAAGAATAGACAAGAGGAAGGGAAACAAACCAACCAACAAACAAACAAAAAAAATCTAATTTAACTCAGCATTTTTGCTTTGGAAATGTCATTTTCTACAGGCTGCTTCAGCTGCCTTGAGAAGACCTACCAGTCCAGATAGAATATTTAGTATTTCGCATAGTTCCTATTAGTTAGCAAATTTGAACTTGTTGCAGAAAGGGGTTTGTCACTGAGTTGAGAATGGGATCTTCATGGGGACTTGTCACTTTGCTTTCCAGGTCAGAGATATCTGTAAATAAAGGCTATATAAAATCCCCAATAGTATCTACAGCAAACCTAGTCATGCCTGAAAGACCCCTTCTGGAAGGTTCGAGGTGTGTGACAGGAGGATGGACAAGTACTCAGATATTCTTTTCTTTGTGGGAATGACTGTAAGGCTGTTGCTGAGGCAGTGCAAGAAAAAAAAAAAGAGAAAAAACATTTGCAGATGTGTCTTGTAATTGTTTGTAGCATTCTCTAGGTCTACTGGAAGAGCACGTAGTGAAGAAGGCAAATAAAAACCCCACTGCCTGACTTTAAGAAGGGTTAAGCTAGTCATTTGGCTTTTACTTGGGCTTTTGCGATGTATAACCTTTTTCCTGTTTTGTAATCAACTGTAATGCCAAATGAGTTTATCCATTAAGGTGTAGTAGGACATTTATTATGGGGTGGTTACGTCTAAAGATAAATCCCTTACACTTTGGAATTTGTGCTTATTAATGTTGGCCTAATTGTGGTCTTAAGCTCTCACTCATTTATTATTTATCTTCAGACCCTTTAACATGCTTCTCTATCCTTTTTTACAAAACGAGGCTACTCAAGAGAATTTGCTTAGTCTAAAATACATGCAGCTTTCCAAGTTGCAGATGGCTTTGAGTGTTAATACCCAGCAATATCTATTTTAAAAAGAGGTTGGCTTGCTCTATTAAGTGGAAGTTTTGCTGAGCCTCTTGAGAATAGGCAAGCACAAAGTTTATTACCTTGACTGAACTAATCCCCTTTGTCTATCCTTATACAGTGCTTCTGTTGCTGATATAAGTCACGGTGCTGGCTTACGTGTGTTTTTTGACTAGTTTTTAGAGCATTTTTAATTTTCTTAATGTTTAAAAAAAAGGTCCATTTTCCAGTGTCGTTTGGATGATGTGCCCATGAACAGCTACATTAGATCAGCTAGGGGATCAATGTACCACTGAGTAGAAATTGGAATGAATGGAGAAGAGAGGAATATCTTATATGGCCACATCACTTACCTTTCAGTAATGTGGAGCCATGAATGCAGGTGCCAGTTGTTACTGGGTCACCATTTACCACTGTCATTCGGGATTTACTTTATCAGATGTGTGAATCCAGTAAACTGGATTTCAGATCTGGCAGAGAGTATGTTCCATTCACACTGCCAATGTTAAGCTATAGTTGTTTATGAAGATGCAAAATGACACTTGGAAATGAGCTCCTAAAGGGTTGCATTTAAGATACTTCACAAACTTTATAGTTGTGTTGTTCAGTTATTAGTATCATGGGAATATGTACTATTAACAGACATATTTCTTGAAAAACAGAATTTGAAGGAGCTGAGACTCTAATTTTGTTGGAACACAGTGCAAAGTGCTGTATTTTCAGTGTTTCTCATATTTAACTTATCCTGAAGGATTTAGTGCATAATTTAAAATTATATGTACTTTTATGCTCATACATCTCACTGCTTATTTTTAGTATCATGGTGTATTTTGAATTCAAGCATTTAATTTCTTCCTATCTAAAGTGTTGAATGCTTCAGTGTTCTGGTAAAGAGGTAGGAAATGGTGATGAATAACAGAGTTTGTAATTGAAAAATACCATCTAAACATTTTGTTTTCCTTCACCCAGTTCTGCTTCTCAAAATTCCTTTGAACGTGAGCTAAAATCCACTTTATGGATAGTTTAAGGTATAGGAAATACTGCATTTCTGTTTAATTTCAGAAAAATGAGACAGATCCTCCTGGAAACTACATGCTGTGATTGCAGAGCTGGCTGTCTTACCAGAGTTGAATGAGCATGCAAACAGCAGAATGGTTGGGACCAATGTGGGGAGCAAGGCAGTTTCCTGAATTCACCCACACTGGACGGAAATGCACAATGTAATCGATTGTTTTACCTGCTTCCTCTAAATTTGTGATGTCTTTAGACTTTGCAGGCATACTTGCCTTATACCTCTGACACCAAACCAATGGGGTCTTCATGGTGATTTGTCACTTTGCTTTCCAGCTCAGTGATATCTGTAAAAAAGTCTGTATAAAATCCCCGAAACTCTCTATTATGGGAAAATTGCTAAACAATGTTTCTTCCCAGCCTTCTTTTTCTCAGTGAGGTGGAGCCAAGTCCTTTTAAAAGAATAAAAGAAATCATAATCCAACTCCCTTCCCCTCAAAAAAAGAGGTAAACAGGGTCAAGAATGATGTGAAGATATGACATGATTACTTTATGTACATGAATTAAAGGCTACCAAGCACAGCAGTGTCTTTCCTTCATTACTGGTTGTGCTCTGCTTTCTTTGTGCTGCTACTGATGATTCTTGGAGACTCCACACAGCGGCAATTTATGAAACAGAAATGGCTTTTCCCCCCTTTTTTGCAGGCTTAGTATTCACCCATGAATATGGAACCAAGCAATATCACTGGTGGTGCAGGCAAGCAACCAGATGTTTGACAAATTAATCTGTGTTATGAAATTACACCATTTTAATCACCCAGCAAGCAACAGTGTAATTTTTTCAAAGTGGAAAGTCCTTGAAGGAGATTGAGGAAAATTCTCTTCCTCTTGCAGTAGCCCAGGGCTAGTGCAGAGTTGGCGCAGAGGAAGAATAGGTCTTCAGCATCCAGTCAAGAGTCTTAATCACTGATCTATTGCTTAGTCTGGGCTGGAGATGTCTCTCCAAATTTCTGTGCTGGAGACTCCTTTCCTGTGAGATTTCCTGAAACAGCAGTACATTCTTAGATAATGACTCCAACTCCACAAATTAGTATGAGGTGTAAAAAACAAAGCAAAACAAAAAAATCCGAAAGTTTTGTTAGAAAACTCCTCTGTTGTTCCCGGTTGAGACTAGTGGTTTTTGCAAAGATACTTGGCAGCTACTGTCACTGAGCATACAGCATGGCCAAGCAAACCGAGAGTGATGCGCTGAAGAGTTAAAACACCTGGATTCCCCTTTGCTGCACATATAAATGCCACTGTAGCAAAACCGTGATTGGAAGGAGAGAACTTGCACCAATCAATTAATCCTTGACCCATTTACTTCTCTAGGTGATTCTTTGGGGACTGACAAATAATGGATCCAATATTTGGATGCAGTCAACACTGACATTATGAGAGTTAATAAAACTCATTATCCTCTGGCTGTTTGCTCCCCATGGCAAGGGAAAGGATGTGAATTTAACATTTTTTTAATTAACTAATATTCTAAGTAGCCATAGGCCTCTGCCTCCAGTTAATGTTTTAAAAATGGAAACAAAAATTGCTTGAGTAGCAAAAACCTTCAAAATATGCTACTAGCCAAGCAACCAAAATTATAATGCTTCTCTATTTTTGAGAGTTTGCCTTTGGGGAATTATTTTTATTCCACCTTTTTTCCCCCTCTTATGTAATAAAATAATGGTACATTATTTATCCTAATATAGAAACTGTATGAAATGTTTATTACCTGTTCTGTTATTGGTAAAACATGTACATAAGTAGAGATTTCAGACATCTGGCTTATGACCAGTGAGGAACAAAGTGAAACAAACAAATGGCTAAGGAGTTACACATGTGTGTAGGGAGGTTTGTGTAGAACTGCAAAAGAAAACTCTGGTCGTTCCGGTTCTGAAGGTAGAGGGAAGACTTTTCAGTGTTTATAGCTGCAGAACGAGGGATCTGTTTGGTGTCTGCGTGAGATCTGGGTGGGTGGGATATTCAGGAGTCCTTAAGGGTAGATCCTTTCACTGAAGATTGGCACTATTCTACTAGACTTCAACGTCTGGCTGTATCTGACTCTGCTAGGCACCTTGTGTAAATATCATCCGAATTTAAATCACTGAATGCTAAGTACCTGGGATGAGTTAATCATCTATGTCCTTCCGTGAAGGTGCCTATTCTGTCCCCACTGGCTGCGGGGGGGCGGGGAGTCCAGGTGAGTGGGTCAGACAAAAAAAGCTTATCTCTTGGGCAGCTGAACCGAGGCAATTCCCAGCCTTGTGTAGATGGGATTACTATGACTACTGATTAAGCCTAGGGCTCTGATTGAGAAAGCTAAACCAGGAGTTTTCTTTGCCATCTGTGTAGTACAAAGTCTGTGAGCAAATCTTCATTTTTTATAGATTTTATCCAGAGTAAGGCTCTTGGTCTATCCCCACCTCACTGTGCATTCAATCTTGCAGATGATTATTATTCCCTTTGATCTTTATTTTGAACTTGTGGAAATACACAAATTATATGGAAAAGATTCTGCTGCTAAAGCAGTGTATCCAGCTGTGGATTTCAGCAGTGCCCTCTCCCCTTAGAGACCAAAAAGCACCGGTTGAGGTGACTGTCATGATGGAATGGTTGTTGCCTCTTCAGAGCCACTCCATCACCCCTAGTTATAGATATATTACTACAATGGTGGTAATATAGATATTTTGAGAACACATCAAGTTAGACCAACACAGGACATCTCATACACACAACCCTTGTATAGCTAAAATAATATAAATATAAAAATTTATAAGAACTTGGGTAGCATTAGAGGTTCAAAAGTGACTTGGACAGTGTGTTTTAAGAAGCTACTGCCTCCTAAATGAAGGTTTTAACTTTTAAGCTGCCCAGCTTCTGCACTGCAACAACATAGAAGCACACAACTACTCTACTGCTCCATTTCAGCTGAGAGTATGGCAATTCTGACACGGACCAACATAATTTAAACTGTTCCTGGTAGATGTTTTGTCTTTCTGGCCATACCCTCTCTCTGGATAAATGTGGCTTTATTTCAAACAGCTCTTCTACCAAGGTCAGTCTACTGCTCAGTATTTGGCAATGTCAGCTGGTGCCGTGCCTTAGCAAATTTTGATCTAAATACGCTGTCACAGAAATGTATCCTGTGAAGGCTCCTGAGGTATGTGAGGCCCTGGTGATTCATTACATTAGCTAGTTCCACTTAGAGCTATGAGCTAAATCATTGGGAAAAGGAAAGTCAGCCTTATTTCAGTGATTTCAGTAGGTCTATATAGATTTAAATCAGAGTATTGCATCCACTGTAAATTAAATATCTGTGTATTGTTTATAAGCACAAAATCATAGTTGTTTGTAAATAAGTCTTTCCAAACTTTTGTTTTGAATTAAAAATACACTTTTCAGTCCATTCTGCTATTGGATCATCTGTCACTGTCTCTCTTCCTTCCCCACGGCGTTCCTGATCTATTCATTGATAAACACCTCATGGATATCAGAGAAAAGATTTATCCTTTGGCAAGTAAGTACAAATTCTTTATTTACAGTCTACTGATAGGGCTGCATATCACATGGAGCGGTTTATTTCCATGGCATGGAAAGTCTCAGTACAGATACTTTGCAGTCATAGGACCAATAAAAAATACTTTAGTCTTACGTGCATTAACCAGTTGATATAATGCATTAGTCTGAACCTGGCAACGAAGCTGAAATCCAATTGAGATCAGGTTTTTTTGTATGTTGTTTCTGTTTAGGGGCTTTAAGACACTGCCAATCACCTCTAATTGCGCTAAACAGTCTGCATTAAGTGTGATTACCCTGTTGAATTCCCACTGTTGTTAGGGTCTTTATTTTAGCAAAAAGTCTAAGCACTTATCAGATCTTCCTAACAAAACACTTTAGCTGCAGCCCAATACCTTAACCCTGCTGTGCTATTGTCTACTTTCAACTACATCCTGCGTCTAACTATGCCATCTTTGATGGATCTATGTAAATACGGACTGAAAAGACCCAGTGAAACCTTTTGTTAAGTAAATATGGAAATTCAAATAAGGACACAACACAAATGATTTCATCATAAAGCTTGCGTATGGCCCAGCTTTACCCAATATACTTACATAAATATCAGCGAGACAAATTTTTGGTCACACGGGCTTATTCAATTTAACTTCCAAAAGCTGGGAGGCACGGTCGAACAATAATACAGAAATACAATTATAAATAACAAGAACGTATTTTAAATATAGAGGAGGGGTGGGTGTATACAGAGATCTTGCTTATTTAAAATTTTTCTGATGAATCTTGGGGTAGAGTACTGCACTTCCCAAGGTTTTCATTGATTTTTCCTGATACATTGGCAAATGCTTGCATTACCATTCTCAGCTTGGGGAAAATCAAATAGGCAAGACTGAACTTGCAAACTTCGTTAAGGTAAGCACAAGTAAGAATACAGAAACTTCAAGTTCATCTACATCAGTGGTCTAATTTAGGGATCAAGATTTCCTACCCTGGCTTCCCCAATAACAGAAAAGCTGATTTTAGATCCCACTCATATGAATGCAACAATTCTGGTAGGAGAAGTTAGACATATAGCAGAGGTACTCTGCTTTCTTTTTATTGATACTTTACTTTACCTGCTGTCAAAGCCAGGTTGGGAAGCTCCCTCCTTGTGTGATTTTGGAATTCCTCCTCATCGTGACTTTGTTAGCAGCAGAGCCTCAGGGAGTTGCATCAGCACACTATAGTGGGCTCTAAACTGCAGCATCAGAAGCAATTTGTATGAAGGCAAGAGGGGTGAAAAAACGAGAACCAGAAACTTCCCAAGACCTTTTTACCCCCAGAGAAAGTGTCAGTATAACTGCATTCACAGTTTCATCTAAACTGTGCAACTGGTCTCTTCATTCCTTCCTTCTCTGCTGTCCTCCTCTGTCTTCAGGGGCAGAAGCTCCAGTGTGGCAGAACCTGAAGAGTCCCTAGGACAACACCGTGGTTTGTCGAATCTCTTAGCTATAGATAACTGCCTTCGCTTAGACCACTGCTGTAACAAATGAATGAGAACTCAGTGTTGTGTTAGCTTAGATCACTGGTGTAATCAATAAATGGTGAACTCAGTGTTGTCCTGGGGATTTGGTGGCTCCTGCTGGACTCTACAGGATATCAACATCTGCACTGGCTAGTTTAAAGTTAAAAGCTGAAGCCACAATTCTGACTGAAGCACAGACTTAGCCTTAGAAAGGAAGGTGTACTTGAGCCTGTAATTTTTAGTTTCACATTCTTAATGGAATGGGTTCGCTTCTTTAATCACTTATCTCAGATGGTGTGTCTCTCATCTAATTTATCTGCTGTTTATCTCTAATTTAATTCTACTTACAGTTCAATCTTCCAGCTTCCACTGAGACCAGGACCTCACCGTGTGTTCACCAAGAGGCCACAATCTCCCTGTAAGTTCTCAGTGAGTTGATTCTGACTTGTCTCACAGCCTTTTTTCCCACCAAAATGTTTAATGTAGAGTTGCAAGTCTTTACTCCGCTGCCAACAAATCATCTACCTGTTTGATTTTTGAAAAAGTGCACACAAATGCATTGCTAATGTACCTGATCTAAAACAGAGTGTCATCTCACAGTAGACATATTTCCCTGCAAGGCCTTCAGTCCTCTGTGCTCGTTCCAAAAAAACAAACTAAAAAATTTATTCCATCAACATATGCACATAATAAATTATGAGGAAGGAGCCTGCTATCTTTTGGCATTTAAATCATACATTGCAAATATTCTCATGACTGTCACAAGAAGTAGGCATACTGTGTTATTTTGGTCTCAAACTGAGCAGTGAGGGGCTATAAACTATTTTAAAAGTGTTATTGGTTAAGATACTCTGTGGTTTCTTATAGTGCGTAGATTAGCACCTTATAAATCAGTAGAGGAACCAGGGTTGGCCTAAAGGTATTGGGAAAACACAATACTAGAGTGTCCCTTGTCGCAGAGACCTTTCAATGCAAATGGGTGAGATAAGTGCACGAGGAGAAAAAGGAAATCATGAGACAGCACAGTTAGCTGCTGGGATGGCAGCAAACATTGTTAGGTACAGTGGCTTGAGGGGAGCAAAGCAGAGAGAAGGAAAATGAGGAATTGAAAGAAAAAGGATTAGAACAAACAGCCAATGAGCAGAAGAAGGTAAAAACATGTCCACAGTTGAAAATACGCGCATCCATATCTCTCTGGATGTTTAGTGACCCATGCTTTGGCTGCTTTTGTGATTCTTCTACTGCCTGAATCTTTGTTTTACCCCATCATGCAATAGGAGTAAAGAAAGATGCAGCACACTTTCTACTGCTTGTAAAATGGGTGTAGGAGTCCACAAATGCTACTTTTTACTTTTCACTTCCCACTAGTCTTTCCTTTCACTTTTTATGTCCCCCGAGGGAAGTGTCTATCTGCTTGGCATTAGGACACTGCCCTTATTCAGAAAGTTGTGCCTGCTCACACAGGCAGCACCTTGTGTAGTCTGTGATACCTCTGTTATTGTTTCTTCTTCTTATACTGTATTAAGCTATACTATACATTGGTTTTGTTAAAAACATTAAAAATGCAGTATTTAATAGCTTTACAAAGCTAAGACAGATTCAGTCTTCAGTTCCCTCTATTATTACATGTCAAAATCACATTTCTAAAAGGACTGACATGGATACTAACTTACTTTTTTGTTGGATGATGAGTTCCTTGTTCCTTTATCACATGAACATTAAATCCTACATGAAATCAGGTGTCATGTGTTCATAAAGAATCAGAAACATTCATTCACTGAGAATCTGCCTCATGCCATGCTCAAGCAGTTGTTGGCTACAACAACCCCAATTGCCCTTCTATAACTGGTTCCTTGATGTCTTTTATGGTTGATGCAAGAACTGATGGGGAGACAGCACTTCTGCTGTGCTCATGGTTGAAGAATGGACTGCATAGCTTCCAACTTGAGTGTGCAGTCATCTAACTAGTATTTCAAAAATATGAGACTTTGCTGTCCCTTGGAAAGTAAGCAATATTTTCAGAGTGAAAAGGAACACACAAAGCCCTAATTCACACGAGTCTGACTGGTATTTTTACTATACTAGGGATTTCTGACCATGTGGGACAAATGCTACTTTGAGGTTCTCCTTTTGCGTTGGTGCTCATCAAGGACAGATGTGCAGGAGACACCTTTTTTAGAGATCATTTCAAGATCTGTAGTAATTTGAAGATCAGAGATGACTTTAAAAGCTGATTAGTGCCCTCATTCTTTCTACAAGATTGTACTGTTATGGAATTTTCTTTCGGCACATCTGGCACCTACTGGCACAACTTAGTGACCTATTATTCTCATTTTACATAGAATCTAAGCCCTGTGTTATCACCTGCAGCTCATGAATAAGAAAATACCATTACATGTGTTATGATGCTTCTTCTCTGTTTCTCCCTGTTGTTTCTTTGTGATAAAGCAGGAACTGAAATAGAAGTTGCAAGCTCTAAGTGATCTGTTTAATAAACACTTAGCATGAATTCAAAAGTAGTCCCTGGAGCAACTGTACCATAAGGAGGAGTAAAATGTGAGTACACAGTTATGATCTCTTCAACCTGAATTGCAAGAATAAGGACTAATTCTAGAAATGAAGTGCAGTTAATTGCTATCCACCAGTAGAGCATACAGTTTTTCAAAACACATCCTGAAATTATCATAACTTAAAATTATATAATGGACTATTATCTGCCATGCTCTCAGACTGTAGTTGTTGAGTGTGGCCACTTAAGTTTTAACATAGCTGTTAACTATTAGTTACAGGTATTTATATGAATGTATAAATGCATGTATAGATGAATATATATTCGTATGAATGACCAGCTCTCATTCTCCCTCCCCAGTTCAACCTCATGAAAAAATACCATCCATATAAATAGCTACTAAATAATTGAGAAATTAAAGAACCACTACAAATTATGCCAGCTCAGGTGCAAAGATTGCCCACAGAAGCAATACTATAGAATGTAATTAGTCTCATTAACTTCAGAAAGGATAATTATTTGAGCAATCTATCTAGTGGAAGTTGTCCCTGCCCATGGTTGGGAATTGGAACTAGGTGATCTCTAAGGTCTCTTCCAAAACTAACCTTTCTGTGATTCTGTGATTAGCCAAAGGCCTGGTGGCTAGACTTGCAGACCTTTTTTAACGCCTAAGCCTAGTTTTCATTCTATTTTCTCAAAAGCCAAGAAGTCTTACAGACTCCAAACATAAAATATCCAACTAGTCAACATATTGGATTTTATTTTCCTATTCATGTCTGTCTGGAAAGGGTTAGTAGAGCTTAGCATGCTTCCAGGACTTTACAGGATGGGCTCCTAGTTTGCAGAGGCAGAAAAACCCCAAGGATGATACATATTCACCTTTCCTTGGTACATTCTGCTACGTAATTGCTCAGTAGAATCAACATAGCTTAGGCTGACTGTTTGCAATACTGCTCAGTGTTTAGAATACTACCAATAATTGTAAGAAGTTTGATTTATTTGTTTGACTCTCTATGACTGTAATTCCTTGACTAATGCTTTCAACTGGATGATTAACAAAGGTCTTTAGCAGAGACTAAACTGGCTTACAAAACTTAATTAGAATTGAAATGTGTAATATAACTAATTTTTCTTTGAAAACACATATTTTACTACTTAACATATTAAAACTTTCTTTGAACTTCATGGGAACTATTGCCTAGACCTTTGGGGGATTTTATTCTGTCTTATTAAAGCAGTAGTTCATGTATCCCTTGCCCTTTCAGAATTTTCAACCATGGTGTTAGATCACATGCCGTTTTAACCAAAATCTTATTTCTTCTGGTTAAATTTCAGCACAAAGATTTACATGCATTGAGAGCAGTGGATGTTAAAGGCTGGCTCACTTGTTGGTGTTAAAACTGTAAGAAATATTCATCCCTGTCTGAAAATATACTGTGTCATGCTGAAAATGCTAAATGACCCTTCAGACTTTGCTGAGAAACATTAGCTATTCAATTAATGGACCATAAAATGATTTAGATAAAAACCAAGCCTGTAATGTCTTTAGAAATCCAAGAGAGGAAAGCTAATACTATCTAACTTCTTAAACCTCAAGGATATAAAAGGTTTAGGAAATGTAAAATACCACTTGCACAGGACTCTGCATTAACACTTTAGGAAACCAGAAACTACAAAGTGAAGGGGAAGGAGAAGCACAACATCCTACATGTGGTAAAACACACACTAATGCACGAACACACTCTGTCATTTTCCAGGGGCGATGCATTTAATACACTTTCCAGCTAGAATGACTGAAGGAAGAGAAGGTCAAGTGGTCTGACCGCAGACATTGGTCAATGGCTCTGTGTGATCAGAATTAGCACTTTTGTGGCTCCCACAAACCACTACACCAGGAAGTCTCATAAATATATGTTTTTCAATTGGTGAAATAATTTATTAGCTGTCATGGCTATTATGCCACGATAAGCCAGCAATTGTACATCTGTATTGATATATATGCAAAAAAATGTAAAAAAAAAAAAAAATTGAAAAACTCAAGGATTTAACTTTCATTGATTTTGATCAATTGGATGTGAAGATTTCAACCTATAATTGCTCACATTGCAAAAATATCTCAGTTCTTATGTGGGGCTTTTTTTTTTTTTGTTTTTGTTTTTTTTTTGTTTTGTTTTTGTTTTGTTTTTGGTTTTTTTGGTCCTGAATTTTTTATAGTATAATTGTCTGCTATCAGTTAACCAATTAGCTTTCAGCTGTACCCCATATGGAGATTCTAACAGTCTCTTCCCTCTCTCAGCTGTACAGTCTTAAGGAGCAATCATGATGTACAGAAGAGGGATTCACATGAGCTCCCTATTGCCACCTATTTCATGGCAATAAACTGCAGACAAGGCCCTGTGCACTCCAGTGAGCTGTGATCAGGATACTGGTTTTTATGTTGTTTGTTCTGGGTGACTCAAAATCATTGAACTATTTGAGGAAAAGTAATGATTTTCTGCTTCTAAATTTATAGGTAGGAAAATGTAGGTGTCTCCAGCTGGAAGAAGAGCAATCAGCAGTGGTAAGGAGTAATTTGCACTGTGTACAAAATACTAGCTTTGTCTTTCAAAACCCTGGAAACACTCAGCCTACCACTGAATCACACAAGGCCATGTTAATATGGCAAGCTAGATAATTAAACATATGAAAATACAAACCAGACTCAAAGTAGTAAAAAAGATGGAGTTGAGATATTTTAGACAAAAATAACTTTCATGATTTCAGTAAATCTAATGGAGGTTTATTGTATCAGGAGATGAAACACAGTAAACTAGATTTCTAGTGCTAGATGTCAGCATAAGGAAAGCAAAATGCAAGAAACCAATAAAAACGTGTAAATTGTATCAGTCAAAGGCAAAAATGACAGTGTATCTAAGGAAAGTGACGTTCTATAAATAACGCTACACTTTGCTTTCTAGTGGAGGTGGGATGTGGGCCTTCCAATCTCCCACATCCAGTACTGTCCACCTCCCATTTTGTTGCTGCACTGGGTCCCTGCTTGCTGAATGAGAGCAGGGCCTGTGCCTGGGCAGGAGCTGCTGGGTACCATCTTTCCTCTGTGGGAGGATTTTTTGGGGACTTTTGCCTCTAGCCACACTGCAGTTCTTGTACAAACTGCAGCAACATAAAATCTTTAAAGCCTTTATGTCTCTCAAGCTAGGAGGACTTCTAATCAATTGCTCAGGAAGTTCAGACATCACTAGAAGTGAGAGGACTGACAGAAGGAAAGATACTGCAGTTGTATGAGTCCTGGAAGCATAAAATAAATCAGAGAACAGATTACTAGCTTTGCCTAGAGATTATGGTTTTTCACCTCATAACAAACTGAACCTTCTTAATATGGCTGTGTAACAACAGCACAAATCCAGGAAACTGCTGTGGTACATGGAAAATGATGAAACATGCATAAGATGTGTGGGCTTGTCTGCCATAATGACCAACAGACTGGTCAACCTTCCAAGTCTATTTCCAGCAGAGGACACAGCAGTGTTGCTGCTGACAGCACTATTTTCAGAAGTTTTCTCTTCTTGGGCTCTCTGGTCCAGATGTGTTGTCATGAGAATGCTGTCAAGTTTCTATTGAGAGCTTTCATCCTCTCCTTACATGTAGGTGGTGAGACTAGGCTTTGTTGAGATGACTGAGTTTTCTGGTAGTGCAAACCTTACCAGGGATATGCCATGATTTCTGATAATGTGGTTCATAACTAGCCCACATTGCCCGAGTCCTTTTTAATGCAGGTGCAAATGCATAAATACAGCAACATTGTTGTTACCTATGAAGGCACTTCCATGAATACTGGAGGGACAATGGGACAACTGATCATGGTGCGACCTGACTTCATTAACAGTTTAAATTCTGCAGCCTTGTCCCAGTACAAATACTATGGTCAAGGAAACATTTGATGATACCACTGCTCTCCCAAGTTCTGGACAGGAGCCTATTGCCTGTGCTGTGACCTCGTGACAGTGCTTGGATAACAAAGCTGATCCTAGTTGGGCTCCATGTGTTTGCTGAGATGCGGTGGCAGCTGGTGACACAATAGATAGCTCTCTTCCATGTAAGTCACTATCCCCCAGTGACTTCTTTGGTTAGTCTGATGGGATGAAAGTCAATAGGTTCTTGTTTTTACAGTAGTTAAAAGACCAAGGAGCTATTCATAGAGGCATCTAGGTCAAATTACATGTGTGTGGGCTAACTAAAGTACCTTTTAATTTTTAAGGGGTGATATTTTCCTCTGTTTGGCTTGAACCAATGTGCAGTTGCTGTGCTCTCCAGAGCTGTATTTCTGTGGTATGTCAGCTGAGCCTTCTTTTTCCTTGGTCATATTAGCCACTAGAGCTGATGTACTTCATTATTTAGTGTTTGTAAAACTCTTGTCAGCTCTTTGAAGCACTCAAAGTGCTAATCACTCAAGCCATGGCTGTTGTGTACAGTGTTACTGTAGGAGTAGGCTACTTGGTTTCTTGTTATTAAGGACAACTAAAAGTCATATGAAACAATTTTTAGAAGAATCTAGCCATGGTATTTTGCTTATAGTTAGTCAGCAAGCAACATTTCTGTAGGAAATGTCAAACTGTGCAAGATTTGACTTTTTGATACGAAAAAATATTAGACAGATGGAAACCAGTACATTGTTTGGAGGATGCTGTCTGTCTGCACTTCCTTGGGGTAATCCTGATAAAGATCATCTGTGGTGGGTGAATGTTAGACCAAAACACTGGCACAGTCTGCCAGGAAACTTGACTCAGATTTGACAAAAGTTTGAACATGAGGTACTTCCACAGAAACACTTGAGTACAGGATATGTGCTCCTCTGTGCCATTTGTCTACCTTCCTGACCACTGGCACACAGTGGGAACCCATCCTTGGCCCTCATTGCACCAGAAAAGCACTGAGAACATGAATAGAAATTACTCACTTCTCTAGTTCAGTGAATGAAGATTTTCTGAGCTGACAGAAGTTCTCACAAAATCATGCGTTGATACGACCCAGAGAGTTTGAGAAAAACCTTTAAGATGATCCTCCCCCATAGTAGTTTTGCAGCTTAGAGCCTGTTCCTCAGGGTTGGTGAGGGAGATATTTACCCCAAAACTTTGAAACAGGGAAGCACAAGGGTCAGGAAGAAGCACAGAGCAATAAACTCCCCCTGTGGCCACAGGCTTAAAGTTCACAGGGAAAGTGGTAAAGCAGATACTGACACTGCTGAAAGTGCTTAAACTGGATGCAGAGGGGAACATAGATGCACTCAGAGTGTGCACAAGCCTGTGGCAGGAAGATCAGGACAAACTGGTTGGAATTGGAGGGCAGAAAGCCAAAGAGGCAGAAAACAGAGGCAGGGGATGGGGGGGGACGCTGTGCTGGCTGCATGTGCAAGGCCACTGCCTCTCACATACATGTAGGTCTGCACTGCCAGTACAGCAGTGTGAGAGCTGAACTCCTCTACATAGACCACTATTCTACCTTTTATGAACTTTCAAAAACTTAAAGTTATTTGCTCATTTCTGCCTTTCTTCAAGTGTATTTGCACACGTGCTTCACATTAATCTCTGCTCTCTGAGGATAAATCACTGAGCTTCAGACCCTCAGGGGCAGATTCAGCAGGCTTTGAGTTGGGAGTCTGAGGGGGTCTTATGTTGAGAAAGGGGTCTAATGGGACCTGCTCCTGAACTGTATAAAGCAGTAAAATACAATAGAGGTATAAAGAAGAGTAGAAAAGCTATGTCATATTGGTATATAATGCGACAGGACAAGGGGTAAAGGTTTTAAACTGAAAGAGGGTAGATTTTTACTAGATAGAAGGAAGAAATTCTTTACAATGAGGGTGGTGAAACACTAGAACGGGTTGCCCAGAGAGGCTCCATCCTTGGACATATCCAAGGTCAGGTTGGACGAGGCTGTCAACAACCTGATTGAGTTGAAGACGTGCTTATTGCAGGGGTGGTTGGACTAGAGAGCCTTTAGAGGTCCCTTCCAACCCAAACCAACCTAGGATTCTGTGATTCTAGGATTCTCTAGTTCTTTCCTCCCTCGTCTGTGAGGAGTTAACCCGCCGTCTGGGTGTCTTAGGTGACGTAATATTGCCCTCTTCTGGCCAAATACCGAAATGGCTTTTTTGGATTGTGACTGAGCTCCAAGAGAACAGTCAAGCCTTGCTCCTGCGAGGAAGCGGGATGGCTCGGGTGGGAGCAGGCACCAAAGGCCAGTCAGGCTGGAGACAGCTCCGTGACACCAGCACAGTGCAGAGAGCAGCAGCCTTAGCTCCGTGTCCCCGCGTGTCGCAGTTTTGCGTGGACACCACACTGCAGGTGCTTCCCAATCTCCGTGCGGCTGCAAGTACCAAGCACCGGTAACTCCTCAGCCCAGGCACTGCTCTTCCTCAGCCTTGCAAATCCAGGGTTTAGATAACTGAGAATGGACTGCACGAGGCTTTTCCTTATGCATGAATGCAAGTATGTGTTGCAAATAACCACAAATAAATGTTACTGGACCTAAAGCAACTGATGGGAAGTCTAAGTTAAGTGCCACAAAATCAGGACAGTTAGAGTTACAAGCTGAGGTTTTTTTCTTCCTCTGTCTTCTGCTTTTTAAGTCAATTTTCTAAGGTACTTTCCTATTAAAAAAAAAATAAAATCCTAAAATTGTAATGGAAAAGATCTTGTACTTCCATAAGAAGAAAAAAAAGGTTCAGAATGCTGCATATTTGCTTTTTATTTATTTATTTATTTATTATTTATTTTGCATATTTTCAACAGATGGGTCTTTATGAATAAAATAAAATCTTGAGACTGGCATTAAAATTGGGAAACTTGACATCTTCATCTACATTATTCAAATACCCAAGCTATTAATTTACACTTGAGGTCAGTTTGTCCCTGTCCATTCCCTTGTCTGTCCTCTAGTTCTGGACTGCAGAATGCTGAATGTACTCTCCTTTTTCAAGACTACAATTACATTTAGCATGCACAACCCACACAGAGGCTATTCCTGAAATGCAGTGGAGCACATTATAGCTCATAACCAAATTCCCCCTCATTTTTTTTTTTTTTTTTAAGTTTATGGGAAAATATTCTATGGAAAATACCTGCTATTGCCTGCTGTAAAACATTCTAGTCTGGATGAATGAAGACGAATTTCTGATTTGTGTTTCACTTTTGGAGTATATAGCAAAATTCAAATGCTTGGTTACAAAAAGACCAGTTTTTATCACTGCAGCAGCAGAGAACAGCCTGGAAACAGAACTCAGGTGCAACAGATGTTTGCTTTGGACTGGAGCCATTCTGCAATGAGCTGAAAAAGGAAGTCCTCTCCTAGTGAGGAACCAAATCTAGGATTTCTTCCAGTATTGCAGTCAGATGGCCAGTACCACCAAGATGATTAAGGAGATGCTGCAGTTCCTGCCTCTCACAGAGGGCTGCTGTCCTGCTGTTACCAAGGCCTTCATCAGCACAAGAGAGGGATAGACACACTGGAGAGACTCCAGCAAAGGACAGCTAAGGTGATGAAGAGATTGGAGTACCTCTCCTGTAAGGAAAGACTGAGAGAGCTGGGAATGTCCAAGTCTGGAGAAGGTTCAGGAGATCTCATCAATGTATATAAATATCTGAAGGGAGGGAGCAAAGAGGATGGAGCCAGTCTGTTTTCAGTGGTGCCTGGTGCCAAGATCAAAGGCAGTGAGTGGCACAAACTGAAACACAGGGCATTCCCTCCATTCTAAGGGGGCTCAAGCACTGACACAGGTTGCACAGGGAGGTTGTGGACTTCCCATCCTTGAAGAAATGCAAAGGCCATCTGGACATGGTCTTGGGCAACTGGCTTGAGGAGAAGGTTTAGACCAGATTGTCTTCAGAGATCCCTTCCCACTTCAGCCATTCTATTATTGTGTGAACTTTCTCTCCTCAGAATCATAAGGCCTATGACATCTGATTCTTCAGAAGTTTCAGTTTATCCTGAAACCATAGCACATTTGTAGCAACCATACTGTTTTGAAGATGACTGTGAGCCTGGCAGCACTGTTTGAACTGGTTATGTGGCAATTTTTTGGTAAGGGTGTATGGTCTTTAAGCCAGAAACTTCATGTATGGCACTAGGAGTGTTCACCTTTAAAAAATAATTCAGCTTTAGCTGGCCTGTTTAGTCTAATGAAAAATATTTTCCTTGCAGTATCTGTTTCAATAAAGTCTCAAAAACTGAGAGCTTCCAAGTAACTGCTGACTGTGGAATTCATTATTCACAGATGGTCTCCTTTCTGTGCAGGTGAAATAGGGTCACTGCATATCTCTATATATTCTTTTTTCTTTTGGTGAACATTAGGAGTCTAGTCCTCTCTCTTCCCAGAATTAGCTGACTTCTTTTTTTTTCCACTCCAGCTGATCAGTGTGGTGTGACTCCAAGGATAACTTTGGTGCATGACTTCAACAGAAACTTGGATTGACTCAACGGTATGAATAACAGATCTAAATAAGACAGCAGACCTACAGAAAAAAATGTTCATATTCTTCAAACACCAGAACAACATTTGTCTCCGTTTGTTGTTTATGACATCCTCCCTGCAAACACTGAGGGGAATACTTCCAGGTGAGTTGTATATAACAGACATTGTAGGTAACAGAGTGGAAATCTGCTGTCTAAATGGTTTGCTGAGAGCACTGTTACCACTGTATGGCAGGTTGTGAAGATGACACTTAGCAGCTCACATCTACCTATTTCAGACTTCTGGACAAGATACCCGACACTCTAGATCTAATAAATGGCAAAATACTATAATAGATGGAATTCTGTCTGGTACATATTCCTGAATGGTTTTAGCACTAGGTTTCACACATCTTTCAAGAACAGTCAGCAATTGCAAAAAAATGGCCCCAGTAAGAGCAGCTGCTGATTGTGCCAACACGTCTTTTCATGTCTTCATTTTCTTAGTCAGTGCAAGACAGATAGTTTAGTATTTAGCTGCAGATACAACTGCAGCTGGGGTAGGAAGGGTAGGAAGTGCAATCAATTTTCAAATCTATCTAAAGAGGGTTATCATTGCTTCTTACCAGTCAGCAGGAAAAGGGAATGAAAAGACACCAGTGCTTTCTAAAATAGAGCAGAAAATTGGGGCTGTTCTCTTCCTTCTATTCTGTCCTGGCCAACAGTGCACACTGAAACATGAACAAGTGTTCATATTTCTGGACCCCAGCAAGGTATAGATTTGAAACAAATGAAATAATGACACGATAATGTAATATGTTGATAGAAGAGACCTGTCAAAGTAATTAAGACTCAGTTATAGATCAGAATAATGAAAAACATCCACTATTTAAGTAAAGAGAGGGAAAAGTTTTATGATGAAACGTTTTTCAAATTTAGCTATAAACTTTATGTACAAACAGCAACTGTCTTAATAATTTCCCCATTCATATATAATATATGCATAACGTAAACATTAACAGGGATTCTGAACATACATATGAGCAGGCAAAGGATGAGAATTGTGGGGCAGATCTATACATTCAGTTCTGAGATCAGATAGAGTATTTATGCAAACAGTACAGTGTAAACAAACATGCCACCATGGGGCTTGTTCAGGATCTCCTTTCTGAGTTGCTGTCTCTGGTCATGCATAGATCTGCTCTGTTGTAAATCTGGACATCAAGTCCTAGGTGAAACATATTACTGTGTCACTCGAGCCGTATTGGCATTTGACAGAGACCAGCTGTAGAACAATCCCATGATGATTTTTGCCAGTTAGTGATCTCAGAGGTTATGAAGACAGGTGTTGTCAAGGGAAGTCTGAATATAAGAAAGCTGTGCTGTTTACTCACATGGGGAACCCATAAGTGAAAACAATTTAGAGACAGTTGAGGATGAGTTATCAGCACTCACTTTTTTGACATTGAGTAGTTTTCACATGTAAGACCCAAATTCTAAGAAAATCAGTTCACTAAGAAAAAGACACCAACACTTTTTTAACATCAAGACAAAGATCTAAATTTTCACGTAGGCAAGGGAACCAGTAAATCAGCTGTCTTTTCAGTGCTCCTTGTGCAAGGTACTGTATTTCAGTCACAACAATTTCCGTGATACAAAGCTCAGAGGTCAGCCAAGAAGACAGAAACCATAGGAGAGAAGGCTCTGTAGGCATCATGGAATAACCCTACTGGTGACTCAGTTTTTGGGCTTTCTCAGGGCTGGCAGGAGAAATCAGAGCAAGGCAGAAGGTACCGAAGTATGACTTGTCCAGCTGAGCACTGCTGCTGTCCATTTGTGCCTGTGATTCCTTCCATTTTGCAAGGTTATGAAGGGAAGGTTCTCATCTTCCCTAGTTAATCTCTCCACTTACAAGTCAGACATCTAGATCATACAGTCAAAAGCAGGTAAACATCTCCACAGGATGTGTCATTTTAAACTGTCTTAAACTGAGTGCCTAAAGTAAAATGAACCACTTTCCTCAAGTGCCTATTTCTTTCTACAGACTTAAAAAGTTCACAAAACCAGCTTAGGCTGCAACCCTGACTTACAGATGGATTGAATTAGGTGAGTTGGATCCTCTTTAGGTTGTCCAACAAAGTCAGAGAGTGACTGTGGGGCACAGTCCCTTCTTGCAGGGATTGCAAAGCTTGCAGAAAATACTGGCAAAAATTTCATCAATTCCTGTGCTGGGAGAACCAGGTCCCTGGATACACTCCAGCAGACAGTTAACTGCACTTTAAGTTCCTTCCTCATTAATATTTCCAGAAGTAGGAAGTGTTGCTATAATGCTATTTTTTAATGCTGATTTAAATGATTCATAGCATTTACAAGGACTCTGTTTTGCCATTGCAGTTATTGACCAGCTAGGTCTAGCACACTACCACTGATTGCAGAGATTTTTATTTTTAACAAAAACAAGCTTTAAAAATATCCTTTGAAAACATTTCATTTTCCTTAATGCAGCCAGCTGAAAATATCCAGACTTCCCAAATATGTTCATTTCTGATTCTCTTCTTTCCGCCTCACTGGGTCAGGTTGATGCTTGTGTTGTACAGGGTGGTCACGGTTCTCTACCTGTGTTTGACATGGTGAGACAGAGATGTTTTTCTGGAAATCTACACGGCCCTTTGCACAGCTGATGCACAGTGAAATGCAGTGTACAGTGAGTAAAATGTACAGTGTTGTCATGTTAGTTTACACTTGCTTGTTTTTTATCTCCACAAAGGCCTTTAAGTCACTTTAAGAGTCATTTTAAGAGTGACTTACAAATATATATGGGTGTGTATATGTATGATCTTTCTGTTCCTCAGGTATAGTCTGGAGATTATAATTAAGAGCATACACTACATCTTTAGAGACTTCAAGAGAGGATTGCTGTTACTTTTTCCCTCTGACAAATAAACAACCTCCTTTCTATCAGCTGTGAGGCAGACACCAGACTGTCATTCAGAAGAGATGTACACACTGAACCACACAAAAAATGCAAAACAGGGGGAAAGACTCCGTGGGTGTCACAGGTCAGTGTAACCACCTGTTGCAGTAGAGATTTAGGACAAAGTCTGTGGTATCCTTGCAGGGATTGGAGGTGGATTTTCACATCACAGCTTGTACGGGGTCGCTTCAGCCCTCAGCAGCATGACTCGGTCCTCCTGTGAGGCAGATGGTGTCCAGATGGATGAGCTATCTGCCTCAGCCAGCCCGAACAGCCGGGGAACTGCGTGAGGGCAGGAACCAGTGCTGGGGGAGGTCATTAAGGGATTGATTTCCAGAGGATGAGCTTTGACATCCAGGAGTTGGATGTGGCAACCATAGTGCCTGACCTTTGAAACACGGTTTAATTAAGTTGAACACTCAATCTATTTGTATCCAGAGGTTTAGTTACTGAGACACAACTGTGGTTGTGTCACTTTTCATCCTTGTTCGGTGAGTGTGAAACCAGCACTAGGGCAGCTGCCTGAGGGCAGCTCTCCTCATGTGAAGGTAACAGAGTCCTGACTTAGGTTTGCCTGCCCTTGCTGAGGCCTCTTATGTGTTGGGTTGCTTTTAGAGAGGCTCTCAGCTCCCTCTGTGATGGGGTGGCAGAGGATTGCCATCCCAGGGGGCCCCCAGCCCCGCCGGGCTTCACCTCCAGGGGTAACCCTTGTCTAAAGGCAGCATGGAGTCTGCTGGCAGTGTGGGACTGGCTTGTTTGACAAGTGCACAGGAAGCATGTTTCATTTTCCCTTGCACATGCACACTGGTGTCCCAGGGCTTCTGCGCAGGTTATTTCGCCTTGTGACATGGGAGGGGAACAGGACCACCAGCTGCAATAGCACTTCAAGGCTTGTTGAACACTTTCTTGTGTGCATAAAAGCACACAGTCCTCACAGGACTGGGACTGAATAAATGTGATGAACTAAAATGGGTTCCCAAGTAGAGCACTTGGGAGCAGAATCAGACCCCATTTGCTTTCTTTGCCCTCTGCCTTTCAGGCAAATAGTATGACACCATTATATGGATGACTGCAGTGCTGTGGTGATACCTTTGACTCAGAGTACATGGCATTACTACTATTTTTAATAAAGATACTGTGCCAGACTCCTTTCTCTTGTAACACTACTTGAAGAAAACAATGTCTGCTTCTGTTGGTATGGTGGTCCTCAGTCTAATCCACTCCTTCTAGCCACAATTTCCGAAGTATCAGTGCTTGCAATAACTGTTTCTGAGCAGAAGTGGAAATCAGAGGACAGACAAATGTTGCCAGGTATTGAAGTTTGTTTAGCACTTTTGGTTTAGTGCACATTGCAGACCAATGTGTTACAATCTAAACCCCTTTTCCCACGTGCGTGGGATTTTTCTACTGACCAATTCATGATGAAGTTCACAGTTGTTCTTATGATATTTATCTCAAAAAGTTCTATTTTCAGTGAGTCAGGTTGGGAAAGAAATCAGAGGCACTTTATGCTCTGGTATACTTTCAGCTCTTGTCTTTGACTACATCCATCTAAATGTGAAATCTTTCATTGTCTTAGAAAACATTGATAAGATGCTTAATTTCCCACATATTCTTTGCTATTCATCTTTGATCAGCTAGGTTAGGACTAGACTTAATCAGGTAGGCATTGCTATTCTCATCAAGAATCTGAAAAACAGCATTCCATATCATAGGAGGCTTCAACAATTATTAAAAACTAATTAACGGTGATTTGGTTTGTTTACCTGTTGTTTTGAAGAAATGCTATGAAACTGCTATTGTTGATGCTAATTTTAAAGTAGTTTGTTATCCAGCTGCTCTTTAATTGCAATATCTCTAAGGTTGTGTTGCAAATAGCTTGATTCAGTTTAGATGAATTGACTACTGAAATCATGGCTGAGATGCCTGTTAAAACCTGCCCTCACTGTGCCCAGCTCCCTGCAGCCATTCTCTTTCCAGAAGCTTTTCCCTTCTGCTTCCCACCCAGAAGGCCTCGACCCCGTGTGTATCCAAGCCTGGGAGGAGGTGGTTGTTCTCAGGTGTCTGCCCTGGCCCTGCCCTGATCTGTCCCCAGGAGGCTGGAGACATCCACAGGGCAGCTCAACCCTGAATAATCTGTTATGGCTATTTACTGCAGCAGAGTGAGTCAGCCCCACACCTACTGACAGCTACAAGAATATCCAGCACAGTCCCTCACTGCACGAAAGTATTGGCTTATTGGAGGCAGACTCCTGCAGTCCTGAAATAGCTCTTCTGCTAATATCCTCCCTCAGTTCCCCAGGAGCAGCCAGGGTTATGGATGCCCAACCTGATAGATGTCTGATATACATGTTTTTTAATAACTGAATCATAAAATATTCAGTAATCCCTGCAACTGCGGTGCCTGGTCTCTAGCCATGACCTAGCATAATTCTCTGAGCAGCTGCCTTTCAGGGCCTGAGGGCTTAATTTAGAATCCATTGAGATGAGTAGGAGCTTTCTGTTGGAGCTGGTGATGCTGGATCTGGCCCAAAGGACCAGATCCTTCAACATCTATTTGTACAGGTGATCCTTAAGGAGACTGTGCTAGAAGCATTAACTGTGTTACTGTTGTACCATGCTGGCCTCCCCAAACTTGAACAAATACCTCCTGAATCTCTTAACTTCTCGTGTATTACTTGGGAAGGAATTTTGGTACTGTTTTTCTACTGAGGACTAGGATAGAAAAGCACAGGCAAAAAGTCTTGCTATGGATCTAGATAACATTTGATGGCAGATCTGGTTTGAGCACCTCTAGGCAGCATCACATCATGCAGGACAGACCTAGGAATTTTGAGGTTGTAGCAGATCTATTGATATGCCACATTTCAGCGTGCTTTATCCTTTATGGTTAGACAATCTGTGTTATGTGGTTGACAAAACATGACAGAGCATCATAAAAGGCTGCTGCTACATGACCTGGGATAAACATTGGGACTAATTCTGCTCAGAGATCTGAGAAACAACTTTCACTGGTATATAAGTGGTAGAGTCCTATATTATCAATGAGTTAAAAATGCAAAACAATTGCCTTCTCATAGCGAAGGCTTGTGTTATCTGAACATAGAAAATAGGGGATAAAGTTAGTCACAGTGCAGAAAATGCTCCTATGTTCTCCACAAATGCATCTGTGAGTCCCCAGGCCCAGGGTTTGTTAGGGACTGGCACTGTGGCTGAGTATCTGCAGACATGAAACTGGAATCTGCACAGGGAAAAGCTAAATGATAAACTGTCAGAGCAGGGATGGAAAACAGTAAGCAAGGGAGACAGACATTGGCCTTGCAGTGCATGAAGTCTCATGGCCATGTAAATCCCATTTCTGAGAGTTTAATCACATACAGAAAAGAGGACACAGTTAATCAATCAAACCTGTCTCAGAGCCGCAGATTGTTCAACCTTACCTGTGTAGCTTCTGGCCTGTGGACTGTGGATCTATTATCAGGACATGCAGTTACAGAGAAAATTCTCAATTTGAAACTTCTCAGTTGTATGTTTATTTTCAGCTGTGGATTTTTTTCTACTTGGCTGCTTTGTGTCTTTAAAGCAGGTTCAGGGTCATGCTGTTCTTAGAAATGAGAGCATCTTATACCATCAACCCTGTTGTTTTTCTAGCAGCATCTCTGTGGCATTGGTGAAATGCACTGCCCATTAAACAATTTATGACTAATACCCTTAATGATTACATCAGATGGGGATTTCTTTTTAACTACTTTTCCTTGTTCCTGGAGATGAGGCTGTGGGATTAAACAGTGCAGTAAGAGCCAAGGGCATGGGGTAAAGTTTCAAAAGGGTGTGTGGCAGAACTGAAGAGCAGAACATGTTAGAGAGGTTACAGAAGACAAAACGAGCTGCAGTTGGGCTCATCCAGGTGCTTCTCTGCATTTCTGAATTTTATCACTGTGTATTAATAGAGTTTCTCTATTTACTCAATATTTGGGCTACTGATAGTCGAAAGGCCAGATTTACATCTTAATTGATTGACAGAGCTTTGATAATTACCTGCAATCAATACAAATGTTATTTTTAACTACCAGATTTAATGGGGATATTGCCACTGCTGTGAGCAGGGAGTAGGTTCTGCTATGTCTCTCTGTCACATTGTCATCCCTGGTACCCCCAACCTGGGCAGGGGTATCTGAGGAGCAGCAATCAGACTCAGTAAAAATTCTACTACTCCTGCTTAGTCCCTGAACCCCTGTTTTTTGAGGCAGGAGCAGACTCAGGCTACCCTGCACTGACTGCAACTCTGATAGGTACTCAGGAGCAAAGTCTTGCTACACTCTCTTGACTTCCTGCCTGTAATGTTAATCAAGCTGTCTCCTTTGGGAGGTTAAATTGGTAGGCATGTTTTGCTGGATGTTTTCCAAAGCAGCATTAGCATTTCTTGAATCAAATGAGCTGATCTTTAAAGCTAACCACCCAAGCTCATCCTTTATGTAATTTACATCTAGTTCCATACACTCACTTTTTAATCATGTTGTGCATCATGGTTTTTGTATTGCCCATGACACTGAATTCTTTTTATTTGCTTAATTCTTTGTTCTGAATTGAATGGAAAATTCAATACAAATATGTCTTTATATGCCCTTTATGTAAATTTATAAGGGTTTGCACATGGGGCTTGTAAGAGAAAGTGTTAGTCAGCCTTAGGTGTGAGAGTTTTATGCAACACTGTCAGTACAAGGGTGTAGCATACATACCAATAGAACAGGATTCAGTCTCACCAGTGACTGTGCAGGTGCTCAGCTGTGATAGTCTGCCAAGACCTTTGCATATACCATGTTCCATAGTTGTAATGGAAGGGGCTACAATTACACCTTTTTATCCAGCCTGATTACTCATACAAATGGTTCAACTTTCTTTTTTGTTCAAGAGGTCTTACAATGGACATAGTTTCCATTATCCTGCTTATCATTTTTCTGAGACTCAAAGCACACTGCTACTGGAATGGGAAAGCCCAGTGGATGAAGCTCAGGGAAACCTTATATGTTTTCTGATGTACTATAACAAACTAAAGAACTCTGTCTAATGAAGTAGTTTAAGAAGTACAATCAAGTATCAAGAATCCTTTCCCAGCACTTAAATTAGAGGTTAAGCATTACTCAGACTGCCTGATCTAGGAGGAAAAAACTGCTCCATTTCCATTCCTACCAACACACAACAAACACCTGGAGCAGAAGAGCAAGGACAGAAGACACAAATGAAGCTAGGATGCTCTCCTGTCCCCAAAGGACCATGATGTTTATTTTCATGCTTTTTTGAATTCATTGTGTTCCTAGGTTAGTAGGAATACAAAATAAACTATGAAATCTAGGAAATGCTGGCTAGGAGTCTGTTCGCTATCATGATTGTGTCTTGTCAAGGGTCAGAGACGAAGCCAACATAATAACTAGAAATTCATAATCTGTTTGGTTGCTTGACCTCTTTATTATTCAGCATCCAATTTTGCAGCCCAGCCCTTAGACCATGCTTTAATAAAATAAATTTGATTTAGTCTGTTTGTAGAACATCTAGCAGTAGAAGTGCTCTCAAAGTAATGTAACAAACATGATAGGAGCAGCACATCTACAGCCCGGCTGGTCTATTCTAAACTTCCTACTGCCTACTGTGAGGCAGAGAGAGGATGAAGGGAAAACACTCTTTCTCAGACTGCTAGGGTGGCCTGGGGACTGACGAGGTGACATACCCACTGCCAGGAGGGAACCTTTCCTTGGCAGGGATCAGGGACTGGCTCTTCAGCAAGCAGCCAGCGGTTGGAAGGCAGATAGCACTGAGAGCATCCATTATTGTGACAACCTGCTTCAGAGCAATCATTAAAAGATTCCACGTGAAGACGGAAGAGAAGGAAGCAACCAGAATATTTTTTAAATCCTGATAACCATACAGCCACAGACTAAAGAGAGTGGATGGTTTTCAATTTGTGCCCCTCTTGTTTCTGTGTTGCCTTCAGCTGTGTGCTCTGCATAAGGCACACAGCTGCTGTGGTACTGTGCAGGGACAATCTGTGTCAGCATTGGTTGAATGAGGCTACATTTCAGGTGGAGATTTTTTGAATCTTTGTTTTGATCTGATCTGGCAGCACATTCTCCAGGAAGAAAACATGAATAGTAAGAAATAATTAGCCTTGATTTGAGATGCACAGTGAGGGGTGGTGGACAGAGCAAAAAGCTGCTTATTGTTTCTCCCTTTTTTTTTTTTTTTCAGCTGTTCAGATTTGTTTGAGGGTATGTAGACCATCTGACTAAGAAAACAAGTCAAAAGTGGAATCACAATTCTTTTCTAATGCCAAAGTGTGCCAAAGGCATTCTCTGTCATTTTGAACAGCCTGGACACATGGAGAATGGGTGACTAATGCCCAAAACACAGGCTTTATTTCAGTTGATTATGTCATCTGTAGTTTCAGCACTTTCCCTAGAGAACTTCTTCACTTCTTTATATTTCAAGGGTGTTTTTTTTTTTCTTAAATGAACAATTATTACTTCACAGGTCCAGCCATAGCTAAGAAAGCAAAGCTTTAGCAAGAAGGTCCAACACAAACAGTATTTTCCTTTTAAATACTGAATCCCTTTTGCTGCTATCTTTGACAGACACCTACTAAAGGACTGATTGCATGGATTTAGGATGTAGCAATATGTTAGGCAGGACTCCTGAGATGCCTTTCAGCCTGTTTTTTACATACAGCACTTTCTTCTAGGCTATTTTCAAATGCACAAGATGTCCTGCTCTAGACCGTGTGGGAAAGGAGACACAGCTGTCAGGGACCAGAGGTTGTCTATTAATTTAATCTTTCTTGCTCTAATTCACTGAAGTGTGTTGTTTGTATTTCCATGGTTAGGGCAATAACCTTATTTGTGTTCTGACAGCCATTGTGCTGCTTTTCTGGAGGGGCTGGCTGATTGCTTCTTAGTAGAGGCACCAGGGTCAGCAAATGACCACATTTAAATATATAGTTACTTCACACTGAAAATAATAAAGGTACATATAAACAAATCAGGCACAACAGAGACAGTCAGCTAGCTTTAACTATGCTCTGTCATAACACTAGACAGTAACCACAAAATTCTGACAATTGCATGGGTGGATTTTTTACAATCATTTCCTTGATTGTCAGTTTCCGAGTTTATACTGCCTGAGCTTTGGATAATTACAGTAGTCCCTTAATGTATTTTACCCTTGAATTATTGACAAGTGCTTTCAACCTTAAATCCACTTAAATGTAGAATAGATTTCTGAACTGATCATTATGCTGTCCTGTATGTCTCTTCTATTACCCTTCAGAGACTATATAATATTTATATTTATTGAATATTAACATGTATATATGAAGGAAGTGTCTGAAAAAATCCTTGGCTATGGACACATGAAAAAATACCTTACCCAGTCCCCTACTCCACTTCTTTTTGTATATTCATTTTATCACACCTAAACTCACCTTGTTCTTCCTTTTTCATCACAGTTTCTCTTAAGAAGTAATTTTGCATACATTTAGTATAACACAGCAGACATGCAATAGTAACATGTACAAAAATAAACTTGACACTTTCTATGTAGAGAAAGATTTGATGGCAATACAATCATCACATTTTTCTGGCTGACAAGGGCAGGACGATTCCTCCCACAGTCTCAGGATAGTTGATTTTGAAAGGAATTGTGGTCACACTCAATTTTTTTCTAACCCTATATTAATATATTTTTGATCTGATTTAGAAGTGATGGAAATTATTTTAAGTACCTACGTTGGGGGTCTATCTGAGTCCTCCATTGCAAAAATAATTTCCCTGCTTTGGACTATCAGGAATTTAAGAAGACTTTACTGCTAGATAATTTTAGGTAAAAAATGAGAATAATCCCAGCATTTTTGCTGCAATGACCTTTACTGCCCTGTCACTGTAAGAAATCAGCAAATAAGCACAGTGTGCTTGCTACAGGCACAGCTACTGCCTGACTCCCAGGGCCCCAGGAAAGGACATTTCTCTACTGTCTTCCACAAGCTTGGAAGATGCACTGTGGCTTATCAAGCAGAGTGTTAAAGTTCTACAGCCAGGTGTGTTTCTTGGGGATGACATTACAGTGCCTAAAATACAGTTTAGAGCTGTAACTGTTCTGGACTTGCCTTCAATCAGAGGAGAGAGGCAGAGTCAGAGGTGTGAGTGAGCTGAACCCTCAGATACCCAGCTGAGCTCCAGAAATGCTCTGCCTGCCCAGCCCTGGTTCCCCACTTACTGAGGTCTCCATGTGCAAAGAGGTCTCATACACACATCTGGCAGCCACATATCTCATCCATCCACATCTGGCATAAGCCACCCAGGGAATACCTAGCATGTCTTGCTATTTCCAGTATTATGTGTGAATGTAAATTTCAAAGCACTGTTTTTAAACAGTCCTGAATATTTGAAGCCTTCTGTAGAAGCATAGAAAATGCTCTTGAGAGGAATAATGGTGTTCTGTATTTTCAAGCTTAGAAGAATCTGGATTTAGACCTGGGGTCATCAGATGGGTAAAACTCTTCCTGCTCAGAAGGATACAAGTACACTCATGAAATGGTTAATTCCTGTGTCAGCTTAGTTGTTTCCTGGGAATCCTTTGACAAAGGCCTGAGGGCCACTGTGTCTCATGTTTATGTTCTTCCATAAATTGTTTTCCTCACTGTAGATGTGAGATTACATAAACCTCTGCCACTGATGACTGATTGTACCTACTTTGGGAATGCTTTTAAGAGGACATCAGGTTTTCCAAAGCTACTGATGAGTGATACTTGGAAAGGAAAAGAATATTTTCTTATACCAACTACTGCGAATGATTAGTCTGAGATGTTGACTCCAACTTCATTATTCTGACTCCCTCCTTCCCTCTCTCCCAAAAGATCCCCAAATCGTTTGAATTGTTGTGCTGGTGACAGACTCATTTGAAATACCAATTAATCTGTTTCTTTCTTTTACCTTTCCAAGGAGTGTCAGTGACAGGCTTTTGGCCTATATTCCTTAAATGGATGAAACTCTGCACACTCAGCACCAGACAAAAATGCATTTAGAAATGGATTAATCTCTTTGCCACCTTTATTTTCAGGGAGTCTCAGCCCTTTCCCCTCTCCTGGATTTCAATATGCACAGGCCCATGTAAAATGAGTGATATAAATTGGGTCAGCTCTGAGATTAGAGGTGTGGAAGTGAGACAGAAAGAACATGATCAGTGCCTGCATGCTGCTACAATGCTAATGGCGTGGTTACAAGGAGTAACTTTAATCCCAAATGTCCTACATGTTCTGCAAAAAGGTGTCAAGCTAACCTGCCAGGATTTGAGATAAATCTGAAGTGAACCGTAGCCCTTGCTTTATTTATTTTTTTTTTAAGTGGCAGATGTGAGTTTAAAACAAACAAATAAAATTTCACTCAAATGCAGAGCTTTAAAAATAGAAGCTAAACCTGTTTCAACTTTCTAGCTAGACAGTCGATCATCTGGTGAGAAAAAAACAATAAAAATGCTATGCTCAGAATATATTTTAAAAAACAGTTGCATTATAGCAGTGGATAATGAAAGCTAGAGAAATCACATATTTCTGCAGCATGATGAGCATCAATCAGGTTCTGGCCTTAATTGTTTGCAACTATAGTAATTTATCATACACAAAGCTGTTAGCTGGCTAGTTGTGCAGTGCCATGCTGTAATTACTATAAACATGAATAATTAATATTTGGGGAGAGTATTCTTGGTAAAAAGGTATTTTTAAAAAATTCTTTCCCAAGGTGATTTGTTATGTAAGTGTACAAATCCCAGATTGGTACTTCTAATTAAATCAGAGATTTCTTCTGAGGTGAGCATGTTAGATAACAGAGACAGAAAGCAGACTGGCCAAGCATGCAGGTTGTTTAACTTATTTTTAACCTCTTCATCATACTTGGTCCATCCTTCCTCAAACAGATCAGCTACTAATAGCAACAGTATCTCCTGCTGCTTTTGGGACTTCTTAATGTTTCTGTAGGATTAGTTTGGATCAGACTGTCAGTCAGTTTAGCCCAATTTTTTAACACTGATGGAGGATTTGCCTTGAAAATGTCAGTCCTGCCGCTACAGGACCAGGATTTAATCAAATAGAGTAGACAACACAGCACAAGTAACAATGTCCCCTTAGATATTTGAACCTTAGTGGATAGTGCCACTGTTTGGGTCCTGCTAGCTCTATCTTTTACCAGGTGCTTTTGCACCTCAATTGATAGTGTATTTCTGGGTTGTATTAACAGTGTTTTGCTGATTTAACACGGTTATATAGTATAAAATTGTAATGATGGGTGTTCTCATGCTTATGGAGTTCTTGGCTTAGGGTAATAATAAGATCTGAGAAACAACCTGGTATTTCACTGTAACAGGTAAATTAAAGAAATATTTTCTTAGTGAGGGTTTGGGCAAAAGCCATCTGTGGAGCATACTGACAAGTTGAGCAGATCGGCATCCTCTTGTCATTTTAGCAGAATTATCATCAAAGCTTCTGGACAAATAATCTGATAATTTAAACTGTATTTGGCACACATTGTTAAGTTGAACGTAGAAGATTGGTGGAGACCAAATTAAGCTACATTTGGCTTTTCCTTAAAAAGCAAGTTTAAAGGTCAGACACATCTTTGATTTGGGAAGATCGACATTTGGTTAAGATGTTTCACCAAGGAATGGATTTTTTTTTTTAACATAAAGTAAAATATCACTACTTCAGGTTTGCCAGTGTCATATGTGTCCATCATGTGTCATCTTGTGTGTCCCATCCCCGCCTCCTCAAGCAAATTTAATCTAATTACACAGCTCCTGAAAAAGTAAATCAGATTTAAGACTTCAGATAGGTCTAGAGACCCTTTTCAAGAAAAGCTTTTTCCAGCTTTGATGAAGACCCATTCTTAGGTTAGAAAATAAAACCAGGTTTGTTGGCTTGTTTGTTTGTTTTTAATGTCATTAAATTCCTAATATTTTCCTTTTTTCATGTATTTTATACCAGAAATTGATTCTTCCTCAAGAACATGACCATTTATTTTTGTAAAATCTCAGTTCAGCCATGGGAATGAAGAAATATGAGTTTTATCTAAGTTCACAGTAGTGAAATTCTGGGTAAATCAAGAACAAATGAACATTTTTACTACAAAGTTCCCTTTGGCTATAGAAGCATCCAGTAGTCAAATACCCCTCTCCCTCTCCCTCTCCCTCTCCCTCTCCTCTCCTCTCCTCCCCCTCCCCCTCCCNATTTCATAGCCTCTAAAACCCACAAAAAAGCTCTTGGTGAGAGGTGTTTCCTATCTCTTTGGCCAATCAATTAAGGTCTTCAAGCTTCTTAAAATCGAATTCAACTTCAAATACTCAAAGACATGTCCTTGAATTCCATGTGCACTGCAGAACTAAGGCCATGCACCTGAAGGCAAACCCATGTGTTGCTTCAACAAAGAAAATTTCACCAGCTGCTGTATGCCAGCAAATTGGCAGCTACTGTGAGTGGTTGAGCATGATGATGATGTGATTTCCTAGTTATCTTATGGTTGTGCTCAGAAATCCACTTACTTGACCTTAATTTTTTTCACATTTCCACTGAGGTTAACACACCATAGGCAGGAGTTGCAAAGCCTTGTGCACAAGTACAAGATTTAATGTAGGACGTGTATATAGATGGAGCTTTGGTCCTGAATCAGAAGACCTGTTAAGCACATCCTGGATTTCCAGAATATGCTGCAATGCTTCATTGCATAAAGACTAAACCTGTTGTGTGCCTCATGGTAAATACTTTGCTGGAGAGGGACCTTATCAATCAACCTGTTCCAGGTAGTGTTTAATTTTAGAAATTGCTGTTCCCTAAAACATCAGTGTTACTGTATGCACAGCACATTTTACTTACACATCTGCAATTCCCAAGAATTTTATATTCTTATCTGCACATCTATGGTGAGACTCAGTGGCAGACCACAGACATTAAAACCGAGGTACCTAGATGTAGGGAACAACCTGTGAACTAGGTGTCTAAACTCTGTTACACTCAAACCTCATCACAGGCTACAGCTGACTAGTGAGAGGAAGAGCAGGGGCAGACACTGGTATCTCCTCTCTGGTGAACAGTGATACAACCCAAGGGAATGGTCTGAAGTTGTGTCAGGGGAGGTTTAGGTTGGATATTAGAAAGAGGATGGTTGAGCACTGGAACAGGCTCCCAGAGAAGTGGTCACAGCACCAGGCCTGTCAGAGTTCAAGAAGTGTTTGGACAATGCTCTTGAGCACATGGTGTGACTGTAATGGTGACGTAACCAAGGCTGCTGACAGACTGCTTGCTTCTCTAAGCTCTTCAAGTCATCTCAAACAGCAGTCTACATGAGGAGCACCAAACTCTGCTGAGTTTGCCTAATGCCCTTTGAACACCCTGCCTGATGTCCTGCTGAAGTTTGGAAAGTCATGGGTCTCCTCTGTATCTTGTACCATATCTGTCACCTTTGTGCAATGCTCTCATGTGTCCTGTGACATCTCCAATGGCACTTGTTATCTGTACTTGGCAAATGAGTCAAGAAGTTTATCTTCAGTGACTAGAGAACTTTTACACCTAAATTATATGTAGACATTGTGTGTCTTTCCAATTGAATAATTCTATAATTCTGTGATTTAGACACTAGAACACAACAATTTTTTTCTTTAAATCTATTGCAAAATATTTACACTCTCTAATGCTAAAAGCAGCAGCAGAATATTGCTTGAGTTTTAACACAGCTGATTAAAAATCTGTGCTTCCTTACTGCTCACTGAATTGGCAGCAGAGCACTGACCGTACGGTCTTTTAGGCAAGAATAAGGACTCTTAGCTAAGAGGTATTTTAAATTCTTCTATGTCTACAGTGCTTTGAAACTTTCCTATAAACTCTTGACTGAAACTCTTGACTGCACAGATTTTATTTTGCAGGCAAGATAGGCCAAGTGACTGTAGAAATTCTCTCTTTCTCCCAGGGCCAGCAATTCTGATCAACAGAACCCAACATGTGGCTGTTTACAAAACTAGCGGGCATATGAAGTTTCAATACTGATGTACCATGAGTTTTTAAAGCCTGAGCTTTAGGACAGTTCTGAAGGAGGTTTTGCAGCTGAAGAGTGAAGAAAATGTGAAAAGAAGGAAAAAAGTATTTCTGAGCACCCTGCCCCAAGTGTAAGCTTGCCTAAGATAGATCAGCCTGTGAAACATTCATACTACTCTCATTGTTTTAATTGGTTGAAACATCCTATGCTTTTATTTGGATATGCATTTATTAGGATATGACAGCCTTCAGTCAGTTCTGTTAGTTTGGAGCACTGTAGACAGTGTTTAACAGCCATTAACCTCCCAGGTATTAAAGCTATGAAGGAATTTGAAGTGTCTAAGTGCTGGGAATTTTAACTTGTGCATTTCTCTTTCGTCCTGAGCTAAAAGAAAGGATATTACAGACTTTGCATGTTTACAAGCTCTCTCTGTATTAAAAAAAAACACAACCAAAAATCCCAACAAACAAAAAACCCCAACCAAACAAAAAACCCCAAAACCAAATGAAAACAACAACAACAAACAAACAAACAAAAACACAAAAAAACCCCAAATTAAGGGCTTAGTAACACATTTGCTGTATCAGACGCAATACTTTGTTACATCATGATATCTCTGATGATCTGACACAAGCTCTGCTTGAGCAATTTAGTTTTACTCTGAAAGTTAGATTCAGGCCAGTTCGTTTCGCTGCACAAGATGAAGGGAGTACAAAGCTGTGCCCTCATACACCAAAGCAAGACTGGTAGGAGCAATTCATCCTTCTGTGGTCTGCACCCTCTCTTTTGTGATACAGAGACCACGTGCTGTAGGAGCTGGGTGTCCTACACACCTACTTGGTGACTTCTAGCTGGGACAGACCTTTGGGGAAGAAAAAATGAGAAAGGCAATAGGGATGGGTAGGAAGAATGGGGAACATAAGCAAGCCTGACACTAATTAGTGTACTTTTTAAAAATTTTTTTTAGAATATTTAACTAAATAAGAGCAGACAATATACAACATATACAAATTTTTCTTTCCCGTCCCTCCCTCCTTCCCCCCCCCTTCCCACTAATAACTAAAACCATAAGGACTTTAAAATTGCACATATGAAGAAATAACACTGAAGGGTATAGAGATATACGTAAGCTCTCTCTAGCTAATACAAAACAGGTAACCAAAGTTTTCAGTCCTCACACATTTTAGTTTTGTATAAAATTCTGTTGACACTGAGCAAAACTGTTCAGAGCCATGTCATTGGGCAGGTGTTCTAAGCATTTTCACATTGGAGTAACTAACCCATTGTATGTGTATAAAGTAAAGAGCAAAAGATATCTAGAGGTCAACCCCCTGTATTGCTGAATATAGAGCCTAGTCCATGAACACAGCATGGATGGTTGCATTTTAGACAACCACAGTTAGGTGAGTTGGATCCCATTCACTGCCTTTAAAAACTCTTGGCCTGCTAAGGGGAAAATAAACAGCCTTTACACAACATGAAACTACAATTTATCAGAGATAAAATGGGAATTTTCCTATATGTAGTTTGTCTTCTACAGCTGTAAAAACAGTAACTAGCAAATGAGAGAAATACCACAGACTGATGTCTCATGAATGATAACAGCTTCAGCTGATGATTATCTACTAATAGATATGTTTCAAAAGAAAGAAAGGAAGGGAGAAAGAAGAAGTTTAAATAATGACCTGGCTCCATATTCTGCTTAAAATTTGGCTGTAAAGGTGTCTATTTAATGAGACAATGGACTTCCTTGCTATGCAGAGTCTGCTCTAATCCTATCTAAATCAGTGGAGCTACATCACTGTAACCTCACGTTGGTGAGAAAACATAGTGTTTATGCTTAGCAATATTGGAAAGATGAGCATTCTGAAACTGGCAACACAAACAGTACTGGAAGCCTTAACATGGAAATCTACTGTCTTTCAGTATCCACAGTTTAAATTTTGCATTTTGAGGTTTTAAAATTCATTAAACTATTCCTCGTCTTATTCATCTGAGTCATTCTTCAATCTCCTTGCAGCATTCTGTTTCTGATTAATAGTTATTACGCAACAGGAATAATGAAAACATTACTATCTCATCTTGGAAAATTTAGCAGTTCTAAAAACTGTTACTATTTCCACAGCTAAATGTGAACATACAGAATACAATCTGAAACAATGCTAACCTTTTAAAATCTCTGCCTAAAGAATATCGTTTCTTTTGCATTTTCATTATGACTGTGAGTTACTATGTTTAATCAGTTGTTTATTTTAATAAAATAGATATTTTCTTATGTGTAGTAAACATTAAAACCAATCATTCCACTGCAGAAAAAATGTATGCTATAGAAATAATTAAAGCTATTATAGTGCAATATGCCAAAAAGAAGAGTAAACTGGATAATCCAAACACCTGGTTTTGTTCACAAATGTAGTCCAGCGATGCATAAACGCATCCAGGGTAAATACAGCCTGCTTCACATTTAAAAGTCAAATTGCCTACCTACATAAGAGGATGTCTATTTTTTTTATTAGAATGGTTGGGTTTTAAGGTTCTTAACAATGAAGCTTAGTACATATTTCAGGTGAAACCATGGAAACAGTAGGAGCCATTTTACTCAAAATAGAAATACCACAAATGACCTTGACATTTAAAAGCTGATGCTGCACATTGTCATTTAGATTGCAAACGATGGGCATATTATCATGTCCTCTGTCCCAAAATTGTTATTGGTCTTCCAAGAAAGAGTATTTGAAAGCTGGGGACTTCTCTTTTATGGGTGCAAGGGTTCCTCTCTGTTGAGAAAGACATCTAGTGCTGGTAGCTCGGTGTGCAGCTGCAGTGGCAGCTGCAGATTGAGCTCTGGGTGATAACAAAGGGCACGGGGACCTGTGCTCAGCCAGGTGACCCAACACTGTGACACAGCAGGATCCGATGAGCCCCAGCGCTCAGACTGTGAGGGTAAAAAAGCCCAGGGCTTCCCTTGTTTGGAGTCCTTCCTAGAGGCACCCAGACTGAGCTATTATTTTGTTATTTCACCATGATTAAATTATTTTAAGGATTGTGACGTCTGAGACTGCTATGGGAAATGTGGGTTTGACCTGGTAAGGAAACCTGGTCCAACCGTGTGAGTGTGGGGTGTGAAGCTGCAAAGGGACCTTGGTCCCAGATCGGATGGCACGAGTGTGACTGTGACAGTGGCTCCTGGACCCTCAGGCAGCAAAGTACCCTTAACATCTCTTTCATGGGGACCTTTTTATGGAGACAAGGTAGAAAAGTAGGAAGTGTGCAGGAAGACATGATAAATTGTAAATGATAGAGCTTGAGAGTGCAGCACTCTGAGGAAATCCTTTACACATGAAGACTGTAGTTTTAATTCAGTCTGAAGAACACGGCATGTAAAACTTCTCCGCTGAGGTAGCTGAGTGTAAATGGCCATGTGTTGAGAGACAAAAAATTTACCTTACATGTCTGAACAATGCTAAACTATTTCAAAATACTGCTGATTTTAAGGATTTAATATTTTCAAGGATTTCTGGATAACGCGATTTCTTAGTCTATAGTCCCTGCATAAATCTCAAACTGCTACCATCTTTAACCAACTGAAAATTGCAGAGGCTATTTTTGCTTTTTGTTGTCAAGCCATCCTTCTGGGATCCATAGTTCTCTTCCTGTTTGAATGATATGCTTGTTGCTGAAATGTAATTGCTGACCCAAGGTCAGCAGGGGAATGGGGGTGTCAAACTTCTCAGAACACAACCCCTCTTAAGACGCTCTTGCTAGAACCTATAGAGAGTCAAAGACACTCACAAAAAGAGGTTTCAGATGCACATAGGTTTGTTGTTTCTCAGAAGACAATATAATGGGCTAAAGGTAGCAATAATGTTGAGAATAAGTGCCTGGCAAAGGAAACTTTATCACTGACTTGTGGGGCCAGGATTTTACCCATCAACTTTGGATAGCATTTCATTTCTTGGGTGTAGCTAACAGGTAAAAAACCCCATGTTGAATTCAACACTGCTCATATCTCCTAATTCACAGAACACCAACCAACACATCAGTGGGAATTTCTGCTTGCACAATGAGCAGTACAAGAACTAGCACTGGGCACCATATAAGGAGAGAGTTTGAAATTCCTATTGCAACTTGGATTGCCTTCTCCAGTGGTTTTATACAGCTCCACAGAATCCACATCCATTCTTGCAGTTTTCAACTCTTTCCCTTTTTTTGTCACCAATATGAGTGTAGTCTGTGTATGCACATGCCTCTGTGCATGCATGTGTGCATGTAAGTAGTAAGTTTTTATTGGCCTTCTCTTTCACTTTGATGAGTAATATTTCTAAGTAAGGTTTGTAATACTCAAAGAAAGCCACTAACACTGCCCTTGAAGCTTTACTTTGTCTTGTCCTCATGCTGAGAGTAACTGTTCCTTTAGGTGACAGATAGGAAACCCATTTTTTGACATTTCAGAATAATAGGAATAATAGCTGCAGGGGCAAAAATGACAGACTAAAGATATCTGAGTGAAAGACTGGTTTATGAACTACTTTATAGGCAGGATTTTCTTTTAAAATTATAATTAATTAATTTTACACAGCCATTTTATATGTAAAATAATTCAATTCCATTCACAGCAGGTAATGTTGCATATTGAAAGTGGACACACTGCAGCATATCTTGTACAAACACAAGCTCTGTCCTTCTGGAACTGAAGGGTTTCTGAGGAGTAGTAAAGAAAATTGTTTGCTCCTGCTGGCAATGGCAGCAGCAGTCCCAGCCATGTCCTATATGACATCAAGTCTACCACAAGAGCCTTGAGGTCATGTTCCATAGTGTGTCCTTGTGCATTGCACAACATCCAGGTCTTTAATGGTCCCTACAAACAACTAATAATAACTTAACAATTAATACAAATAATTGTCATAAGTAAGAAAATTAAAGATTGCCATCCGGCTGAAGGGAGAGCTCTAGAGCCTGGATTTGGCTGAGAGAACTCATGCTCAGGGGTACACTTGAGTCAGCAGCCTGCTCCTAGATTTTTTGCAAGTTATACTATTGGTCATAGATATAACAGACAAAATAACATTTAGTTGCTATCCAGGCCAAGACAATGTTGCTAGCTGAGGTGAGTGGAAGAAGAGAGCAGATAAAGCCTCCTCCCTCTATCAGTAGAGTGGAAACTGTATTTGGAGGAGGGTTGAGTCCCTCAGCCCCTCCTAAAATTCGATTTCTGGCAATGCCTCGCTATTCTGGACAGTATTTCTAATGAAAGTCTCCTATCCTCCTGCTAGGACTACACCTGCTAGCTAAAGTTAAAATTAGAATAGGTTTTCCCCAAAATGTCATGACAATAAATATTTTACAAGTGTCTGTGACCCTAAGCTGAAGAGCTCCACAGGGTAGTATCTTAGCTTAGGTTTTAAAGGTTATTATCATTTAAAGAAGCACTGCAACAGTCACTTTCTTCTTCTTGACAGCAGCCAGATCTGCTGGTAGCTGGATCACATCTGGAGGCAGCAGTAGAGTCTGCAGTATGACACTGATGGCAGGAAATTCACCGGGGGGAAAAATGGGGCTAGCTTGCTTTTCCCCCTTTGAGAAGGTGTCCTCTCAACCCAACACATCCCCACCTGTCCCTGATGATACCCAGGATACACTAGAAACACCAATCCCTGTGGTATGCAGGACCCATCAGACCCCAGCAGTCACCACATCTCTGCTCTGTTGCCTCACTTCAGCTCCAGTGCAGCAAGGTTCCCCAGTCCTTGTCCAAACAATGAATATTGGATTAAAGTCTGTGTTCATCCTCAGTGGCAGCTAAGTGGCTGATCTCAGTCCTACGGGTAGAACAAACTCAATGGTATTTTCCTGAACCCAGGGGAATCACTTTTTCTGTTAACTCAGAAGAGAATTTGGGCCACGGAGATTAGAGCTCAGGGCAATAGTAGGGTAGGTTTTGAATTTACTATTGGATTTCATATATAACCCTCCATCACTGCCATGCCTAAAAGCTTTCTTGGGTCAGCAGCTGAGGAGGCTACTGCTTGCTGAGATGAGCTTTCAGAGTGCCCATATCAAAATCATGTTTTTGTGGATAAAAGGTGAATAATGCTTCAGCATATGGTTCCTCTTAGAGCATTTCCTTTGGTTCTTTTTTCAGCTTTATAATAATAAATACATAACTTTTGGATAATTCTGCATGCATTCTTCTAAGAGATCTGCTAGTTTTATTTGTATACGGACCCTAAGGCTATATAATATGCCTTGCTGGGCAAATTATTCTTCCTGAAAACCAACAAAACCCCACTCTCATATCTGGCCTAAATGTGTTTTGAATATTGGTTCATATTTACCAGTTCCTTTCCTGGCCACCTTTTTGTATCTCTGCTTTTTACACTGTCCTGCTTCAGACTAGGTAATTGTAAATAGCTCACTACATTCCTTCTGGTTTTCATATTCTAGGTACGGAATTTGGTTAAAGTGTGGTGATGTACAGTAGCCTCAAGGCTTTGAAATGGTTTTACCATTCCAGAGGCAGGGAATAGAAGTCCTTTGGATTTACCTCAGAATGTAATTCTCATTCCAGCAGTTTTCTCCCTTTTCAGGTCTACTGAAACAAGGGGGAGCTAGCTTCTGCACTGGCAATTGAAGAATGTTTTTAATATTCTCAGATTTACTGAACTGATTCTATTGAATCACATTTTAGATGGCAGCATGTTTCATGAGGATCTATGCTTATCACTTCTTGTGTCACTCTTATTTTGTGCTACCTTTTTCTATATTCATCACTGCTCAATTACTGTATTGCTACTCACTAATTAAACCTGCTCATAATTTTATGTAAAGGTACTGGTTCTGACTGACATACACTTTGCCTGGACAAATGCTCTTTCTCTTTGTGTGAAGGCAGAATTCTAGGTGGCACATTGCTGACTCCCATCTGAGGTGACTGGTTGGATGATAGCTTAGAGCACCAATTTAGACACCGGCAGAGTCCAGAAAGGTGTCTTTGATGTGCCTACATCTAGACACACAGTAGATGTACTTAGAAGCTGGCAATGACATTGATTTTTTTCTTCCTCTCTGTTTAATGGTGCATTATAGATGTTGTGGGTTTTTTGGTGTTTTGTACTAAAACCCTTATGTTTTTCAGTTACTGATGTTAGTGGTCAGGCCACATTGTGGCCCACGGCAGACTAAAAGCTTACCATGTCCTGGTAACTGGGCTCTGGGGATGATGGCCCAGGAGTTCCCAGATGTATTTATGTTCCTGTGTACTGACTTTCAGGGAGGATATTTTTACTCAGTGGCATTCTTCCATGTTTCTTCTATTGTGGCACTGATATTTTGTGATTTTGCCAGTGTGTTTCCCCTGAGAGAAACTAATGATCAGGTGGGGGGAAAAAACAATGAGCAAATGTTCTATTTTAATACGGAATTTTGAATTTGCCTATGGGCAAAGAATTCAAACACATTCAGACAGTTACTTAAAAGTATTTTGACTGTGTCAATTCATATTTAAAACTAGCACATATAGAGGCATGTAAGTTTAGAGAGAAGAATAAAGTTTAAGGATGGTTAATGTCATAATGCATATACTAGCCAAACATAAATGCATTAGCTTATACATAAATATGGAATACTTGCCAAAAGGCTGTTGAAAGGTGACATTGAAATAAAGCGGCAGATGCTGAGAAATGAGATCTCTGTGAATCAGAGTGAGAAGGAAATCTGGTTTAGTCTTTGTTCATGGCTTTGATCCTGGGTTCAAACGATGCTTTCACAGTTTCAGATGAATGTTTATATAATTTTAAAAGCAGGATGTAATAGAGGAACTGGGACTTCTGGGAAAAAAAATGGGAACATAAAGAATGAAATTATGTAGAAAGGCACAGTACAACTCCCTTCTTCCTCTCCCATGTAAACTGTATGAGTATCTCATGTCTCCCTAATGCCCGATACTACTGTGGCAGCAGGAAAAAAAAGGCTCAAAACTAGAGGTATAGGTCTTACGAAACAACTACAGACACTAAATGTGTCTTTGCATATACCATATCTCATCTTATTGCCGCTAGGCTACCACAGCCTCATATACATTCTTAACAAAGTATCCTGGTGTTTAATAATCTGGTGTCTTGCTCATAAATAACTTGGAAAAAAAAAGATATCTTTGATGATTAGCTGGCGGATTATCTGTCTTTAGATATTTCTTGCTTGGGGCTAGAGTGCAGCACTTAACAGCACTGTGCTGCAGGATGAGTGGTGGCTCAAAGCTGCCCAGAGCCCATGGCGCTTGAGTGAGGGGTTCCAGCCTGGCTGGCTCCAGAGGGGAAGAAAAGGCTGGCTCCTCTCCTTCTCTGGAAGAAGCCCTTACTGCTTTCTTCAGACCTGAGACACTGCCCATATGAAGGATGAAGGTCCTGTGCTGCCTCTGAAATCTTCCTGCTTTCCCCTTACCTCTGCCCCACTAGACAAATTTCTAACACAATCTGACATGTTGCAAGATTGGGAATTAGAGCCTCTGCCTGCCTCTGCCTCCTATTTTGTCACGTAGCATTTACCAATGTGATCTCCAAAAGTTAATGGTACATAAAAAAAGAAAACATGCTCCAGCTTCTCCTTGTGTCTTTTATGTTTTATCTTCTTTGATTTTTATTTTGTTACACTCCTCATGTATAAAAACTGAAACTTTTACCACTTCAGTTTATTTTTCAAAATAAGAGGTTTTCTGTGTGTACTTATATAGAAGACAGACATAAATAACTAAGAGTCAGTCCCATTTTTTAGATGTATGTCTAGTTTTTTTAGACACACTTAAAAAATGGGCTTTTCCTTGAAAAAGAAAGTCTAATTTTGAACACAGCTGTTAAAATTATCACAAGTGGATTCACTAAAATTTACCTCTTGAGACTTGGCATCTTCTAAAATGAAACAGTAAGCCCTATAGAACCACCACTATGACTAATATAGGTGGCATGGGCTTTATCCTGCTACTAGGCACTCAAAGGGGAGCCCATGTTTATAGGTATGGTGCTGGATTCAGCCCTGCAATGAGCCTAGGATGCCAGAGCCTTCCCTGCCCTACCCTTTGCAGGTGACCTTATCACCTGTTGCTTCTGACTGGGGCTGCCACACTGATGTGAGCCCAATTCACCCCCTCTCTGTGCCTGATGAGCACTGGCTGGCCAGCTGAACTCACCACTGCCACTGCTCGGGCCCCACTGCAGATCATGGGGCTGCTCCCTGGATTGGAGCACACGGGCAGGGGGCAGACTATAATGTAGAAGAATGACCTCAGTGAGAAAAGGTAGTCTTTTTTTCTCTGACATGTATGGTTTTAATACTGTCACCCCTGATAGCTGTCACCCCTGAGTTTAACCATTATTTTTGAGACTTGCCTTTCTCTTTTTTTCCTTTCCTTTTCCCCCTATTACTTTGTACCTCCCTGACATTCGAAGTTTCTCTATTTCATTCATGAAGCTGTAGCTAGCTCTTCTCTGGAGACCAACAAATATTTAGGCACATATATCTCAACAGATTCCAACTGTGGTTAAGCTCATTTCTTTTACTAAAGGAGCTCTTTAGTTTAGGATCTGCTGTTCTAAGTGCTCTCTCTGACATCTCAAATAAAAATAATGAGCTGTTCTCTCCCAGCAGTGAGCTGCCCTTGGGAGTTCATTAGGACTCTAGCTTGGTGAGGGTCCCTGGGGAGTGACACTTCTTGTCCTTTCGCTTTATGCTTCCCAATGCTCTTGCTCCAGGAGGACCTAAAGCCCATTAGCCTCCTAATGCATATCCTGTTTTGCTTATTGTTTTATTAATATTGGGCTGGGAATGAAGAGCAGATGTTGCCCAAAAATGGCAGCAGTGTGTGAGGGAAAAAGGGAAGGAAGACAAGTGTGGTTGATTTATTGCATTTGTGGCATTTCATCAAGTAGAAGATCTGGCTGGAAATCTGAAAAACTGAAGGAAAAGCAGAGCTGTAAATTCACGCCACCCTTCAGCTGAGTTCTTTTCTTTGTGGCCTGAAATAGACATCACTGGGCATCACCAGCTCCCTGAACTAGCAAGGACATGTAAAGCCTCAAAACAGACATCAACTAAAGTGTGACCTTAAAAAGAGGCAGCTCTGTTACCTTCTCTTCTGAAACGGCTCAGCTTATGAGACCAAGCTGTGAGTTAAGGTCCTGCTCTTCCTCTCTGATGGTTGCCATTTCTCTGCCAAGAGGTCGTGTCTCTCAAAGAACAGCAGCTGAGAGCGCAGTGTGAGCGCTCACCACTGCAACAGGGGCAGCCCACGAGGAAGGAGTTTGTCAGTTGGGAACTTCCGAACTCTTAAGATGAAGGGCCTGCCTTTCACTAGTCCTAACTTCATGTCTTTCATTAACATAGATAAATCAAAAATAGGATGTCAGCCCACGTCTGTAATCAAGCAAAATGGGAACTATGTTCTCTTGCAGTGGTAGCTCCAAACAGACTGGTCTGCAACACCAATTGATTGCTTTGTGCTTGAGGGATACTGTGTATTTCAAATTAACTATGGTGAAACTTTCAAAGCAGAAAGTTTGCATAATAAGTTTTATACGTTTGTATTTTATTGTGAACTTGGGTACTATTGTTCCACCTTCTACAGTCAACTTGTCAAGTGAAGAGAATAATAAATAAGGTGCTGGATGCTCATACCAACTGCAGACTACAAATACTCTCTTTGCTCAGCTAACTTGTTATTCAGATCCAAAATGAAGCAGGGAAGTCAAACGTTTCAGAAGCTGTAGAGAGCTGGAGTAACTTCCTAAAACAAACATCTTCACATAGTCCTAGGAACAATTTTCTCTCTTAACAGGTCCCATGGGGTTGGAGAATGTTTTTGTATATTTATTGTTATTCTGCAATTTCATGAAAATTATTGTTGGTTTTATACAACAATGGTTAGGAATCCTCATCATAGAACAAGATTTCAAAGCTGATGTAAAAATTATAGAATTTTTGAGGCTGGAAAAAACCTTTGAGATCATTGAGTCCAATGTTAACCCAGCACTGTCAAGTCCACCATGAAACCACATCCCAAAGTGTCTACATGCCTTTTAAATACCTCCAAGAATGATGACTCCACCACTTTCTTGGGCAGTCTATTTCAATGCTTGATAATCCTTTTGGTGAAATTTTTTTTCATAATATCCAATCTAAACCTCCCCTGGTGCAACTCAAGGCCATTTCCTCTCATCCTATCATTTGTTACTCAGAAGAGACCCACTTCCACCTGGCTACAACCTCCTTTCAGGTAGTTATAGGGAGGGATAAGGTTTCCCCTGAGCCTCCTTTTCTCCAAGCTAAACAACCCCAGCTCCCACAGCTGCTCCTCATAAGACTTGTGCAGAACCCAGCACTGAGGTGCTATATACATTAGACTTAAAAACTGCAGTTGCTGGTTCTTGTACTAGCTCAAGTGCAATGGAGTTACTGAAGTTCAATGGGATACTGCCTACCAGGTGAATTACACATAAGTTCTTAGGGATGGCTCAGTGAGATGATTGAGTTGAATTAAGAGCTTGTCCTCGTTGAAATGGGTTGGCCTCTCTTCTTTCCCTGTGGACCTCCCTTCTTTTTTTCCCTTTATTTTTCCTTTTCAAATTCTTCTGTTCACATCCTTGGTGAAGTGAATCAGCTCCTATAACCAGCAAAACACATATTGTTTTTTGTTTCTATTTTTTTCCCCCTTGTATTGGTTTTCTGCTGCCTCAGTGAGTTTATTCAGCTTACTGAGCACTGAGGTGAGTGCCAGAGCTGCAGTGAAGGAAGCTGTGGCCATGGGGCACTAACAGTGGAAGAGAAGCAGAGACAAGCTGCAGTAACAACAAACTGTGGGATGATGAGATAGAAGAAACTATGTTGGGGAACCTTATGTAGAAAGAAAGAATCATTGCGATGAGCTTTTCAAGAATTTTTGAAAACCTAACTGAATTGAAGAGAATATTAAAATCATGGGCCTACACAAACACGAAACTTGGGGCACTTTATGAACACAAGTGTGGCTGAAAACCAAAGAAAAAGAAAGCTATTGTTTTGGCTGTGTTGAGTTACAAGCAAGTACAAAGGTATCAAAATACGTCTTGATAATAGCTTGATAAAATTTGAAAATGATACCCTATTAAACTATCTTATTGATCAAGACTATAAATAAATAAACAAATGTAGTTTTTTTTAAGGAGAGGAAACAAATGAAAATTAAATCCTCTACATTGCCAGAAAAGCACTAACTCTTCAGAAATTTGTAGAATATTATACTTCTTTGGTGTAGTCCTTGGTATTATTCCATGGAAAAACTTCGGGTAAAAAGAGGAAAACCTGAATAATTCACTCTCTATCAAGCCACAACAAATATTATAGTAATTTGCAGGACTATCTATGGCTTTAAAAACCGGGACTTGAGAGGAAAATAAACCAGTGCAACTTAAGACACTTCAAAACCGAGAGAAGGGTCTTAGGAGGAAACTATGAGGAGTAAACTCCAAGGTACTTTTCCCAGGTTCCACATGTGTTTCTCACTTTTGGAGATGGTTTACCCTGGAGAGAAGACCCTGGGCAAAAAGGCTCATCAGGTGGTCTGGCTATCTGTAATCCTTAAAATAAAAAAACAAAACCAAATAATTCCTTGGCTCTTTCTCACTTTTCAGCAGCCGCTGTACTTGAGGTCCCGTCTCCCGAATATTTCACTGCCTTTTGCACGAGGCGATGCACCACCCTCCTCAGCATCCCAAACACGGCCCGGGGCTGCCAACCGCGGCGCCGCGCGGACTTCCTTAACCCCGGGTGCCGAGTGGGAGCGCTCGGCCGTGCCACGGGTGAGCAAAGGCACCGACCCGGCAACCCTCCGAGCGCCGGGGGTGCAGCTCCCCGAGCCCGGGCCGCCGCTCGGAAGGCACGGGAGCCGCGGCAGCACCGCCCGGCCCGGCGACGCCTGCGCTCCGCCCGGAGAGGCGGGGGCGGCCTGGGGG